>JAYMFT010022555.1:0-7500 GCA_038088735.1 Panulirus argus
ATATAAAGCGTTAATAAGATGGCCTTAATTACGGCATTGAGTTGCAAGTGCCGTTTCAGCTACTTGTAACTTGAAAGGAACACAATGACCCCGAGTTTCCAGTGTTTTATTCTCGTACTTTTATCTCATTTTCGCCTTCATGTTAATACTGTAGGTATCAGAAGGTTATACGCTGTATCAGAGTCGTATATAAATCAGTATCAACAGTTACTACGGCAGCGCCAGGTCTGGCCTTGCAATTACCTGCTCTTCAGCTCTGCCATTCTCTCTTGTCCTCGCCTCCAGCGACCCACGCCTCCTCTCTCACTCCAGCAGTACCTCCCCCCAACCCCACCTGATCACTGCATCCGTCTTCTTGCAGTCAACTGATACTTGATGGACAGTGAACGTTTACTGGATGTGACGGTTGCCAGCTGGCACTGGAGATGTTAAGAGAGGATTGACACTGCCGATGAGGACAGTAGAGGTTGGAGGACTAGCACTGTTACAGGAGACAGTAGAGGCTGAGTGATTGACACTGCTGGTGGATAAAGTAGAGGCTGTGGGGATTGTCACTACTGCAGGCGATGGTGGAGGTTGAGGGATTGGCAATGGAGGTGGGGACGATCGTGGCTGGAAGACTGGCACTGCTGGTGAGGGTGATAGAGACAGTCGACGTGTTGTTAGATACAAATGAGAAATGAATAATGAGAAAGAAAGTGACAGAAAAAAGTATAAGAAAGAGTCCGTTATATTATTACTATTATTAATGATAAGCAAGAATACTGGACGCTATATACACGAGGCGATGCCATTCAGAACAACAGGACACAACGTTTGAATGAGTGTCACTTTCGAATCGACACCCGTCTGCAACTCCTACTGAGAAAAGAAGACATTGTGAAGGTAACTGGTTGTCGCTGAGCTGAATATGAAAAAGGAGATCGACAGCTGACTGACATACTGTTATGTGATATTTGTGGTACTGAATGGTACGGAGCAGTTCGGAATGGTACGAAATCTAGTTTATTGACCTTCTAACCGACCTGGTCATTAAATCCGACTGCATATATCCAAAAATGCTGCTTGACTATTTCAAAAAAATTTTGTCTTATCATAGATCCGAAGTTGCTCATCTCAATGAACCGCATTTCATCTATATCTGAACGACATACGAGGAAAACTGTATTTCAGGTTAATGGGTTTCGTATTAAACGCTGATGAATATGATAAGTCCATTACCATGTTCATCATAGCTCGTGGATAGATATTCATCTTGTTCCTGTTCTTCCGATGATGGCTTTCATTCATCATCACTTTCCGTCACTACAAGGGATAGTCAGTATTACACAAAGGGTATTCTCTGAAGCCATGAAGTCCTTTTCAGAGCCACACATCACTCTTGCGCTCGGGATCTAGTCTTCAACCACCAAAAGAGATCCGCGCGAGAGCGTCTCCGGAGCATCTGCACGTGGACCTACCCAGAGTTGGTGACGGACCCCACGTGCTCAGGTACCTAGACCTCACACTTCGCCTTCACTACCCAGAGGGACTTTTCGCTCGGCTACTTCACCTTGTCCAGGTAGAAGGTCAGCTCTACAGGCTTGCTTTTCCTAAATGCACCCGAAGGACTTCTATGAATCCCTCCAGCATGTTCACGGATGAGTGAAGGAAATGGCCTTTCTTGTTCTACCAGAGGGCGCACGTACGTATGTTCATCGACATAGGCGCTGGAGAAGAAACTCATCTTTGTCCTAAAACTCTCCTCTCCCTTCACCGAGATCAGTGCCACTTTAGCAAAGACGGGCGTATAATGTTTAGAATAGGGGGAGGGTGGATGATATAGGGGAAAGGGGGAGGAGTGATATGACGAATGGGAAGAAAGAGAAAACAATTGGGAGTTGAGAGGAAGAATGGAGAAGGATAAGGCCACTGGAGTGAAAGAGAGAACATGAGGACAGGAATGAAGGCTGATAAAGTTATTAGGATTACCTAGTCATTTCTTCCTTCTTCATGCAAAGGCCAAAAACTATCAGCAAAGCAAACGTTGTTCAGAAGGCTATGCAGTTAACAATAGTTCCATTATCACGACCGTGAGACCCGCACCTGCCAACCCTCGAAACTATGTAATAAAGGTGATGTTTCCCCCTGTGCCTCAGGGACTGAAGTTAACATTACAACTTCCGCAGAGTCTGTGACAGAAATTGGAATCTGTAATACCTTTCCCTCCATACTGTAAAAGGGACTTGGTGTATGCGATTCAACATTGTTTTTCAGGAGTGGATGAGGCGACACTTTCTCAGACTCAGGGTGGCCACCAGTGAAATAAACAATGGGTTTTGCCCGGGGTCGAGTACATAGGTTCGAATATATATATATATATATATATATATATATATATATATATATATATATATATATATATATGTGTGTGTGTGTGTGTGTGTGTGTAAATCAGTCGAAGTTGCAACTCTAACAAAAGTGAATATATTTCAAATACAAGAAAGCAATTCGCAGCGTAGGAGATGCATTCCGAGAGGAGGTCCATTCAGAGACCAGTACACACAGACGTACCCACAAGGTCAGCAGAGAAAAAATGTTCTCTCGTGATATAAGAATGAAAAACTAAAAATATAAAATAACAGGTAATAATGAGAACAAAGCAAGTAATGGATAATGATATATGAATATGATATGAACTAAGAAGCAAATAATAACCCAGCCCAAGGACGAAGAGTTTTCATGTTCGGATGATCCAATGACAATCTTCCTGTGTAAACATCTATCAAAGATAGTATGATAAAAGGTAAACTAAACGAGAGAGCTAAAAATTAATGATAACAAACATAATGATTCATATAACATAGGATAAAATCAGAGGGAAAAAAAGATTACGAGTGTAATAAATGACAACGTTTCTAGTGTCTGGGCTGGGCGACCCTGCCTGGCCAGAACACACAACTGCACCTGCATTTGTTATGCATGTTACGTCCCTTAATTGACGTCTTCTGTCAGTCATAGTCCCGCACAGAAAACAAGTGTGTCATTGGCATTTTCGAAGAAAGACTTGGCCATGAGATGTCCTACAATAAGCTGACCAGGTTGTGAATATTTTGAGGAGTGTCATAACCTTATGGAATATTGTTGTGAGCAGATAATTGTGTTCCACTGACCATTGTGAGCGACCAAGAGAGTAATTAGCAGACGACAATGATGGGAAAGGTTCTAGTAATAAGCTTTATTCTAACTTTTCTGTAAGACTTTCTGAGAAAACGATAGGTATTGGTCCTCTTCTAGAAAAGCATTAATATTTTAACCGATTTGCTCTACATTCTTTTAAAGTGTGTTCTTTATTAATCACTGTTATGTAGAGGGTAGCCTTGGAAGGCAAGCACCATCTCCCTGATCTGCTCACTTCTACGCTATTGACGCTTCTTCTAGTATTGTTGTCAGTTCTTCACTAAGACTAATGCTGTCACAACTGTCACAAGCCGAGATATTACTTGACCGTATTGGTCCTAAAGATCAGAGCGCCATGGTGATTTATGCAACTTTTATCATTATCTATTTCTATTGCAAGGAGCATAGACGTCTTTGCCGACTATAAGCCGTGTGTGTCAGACATATATGCATACTTTCCTCGCAGCCACTAAATTAGCCATAACATATATGGAGAATGGCAAGATCTTTTATAGAATGTTTGCACATTATAACAGAAATATATTTCGACTTAATTTAGACGTAGCTAAAACCGCAGAAGCGGAAGTGAAAGGAAAACTGGTTCTCGCATCTAGTGGGGTCGCTTG
This sequence comes from Panulirus argus, assembly GCA_038088735.1. Taxonomy (NCBI): domain Eukaryota; kingdom Metazoa; phylum Arthropoda; class Malacostraca; order Decapoda; family Palinuridae; genus Panulirus; species Panulirus argus. The sequence continues at coordinate 3,786 of JAYMFT010022555.1, forward strand.
GCTATGATCCATAGCCGAGCGGTTAGCGTTCCCAGCTACCACACAAAGGTCCGGGGTTCGAGTCCTTGCTGTTGGACGGCATCATGTGTTCTATGAAAGTGCGCTCTCTTATGCACTATATTTGTATATATATATATATATATGTTGTTTATGAAAAGCCGGTAGAACTCTCCAGTACCTAAAAATTGAACAGCCAGTCTTGGATATTCTATTATCTCTCAGAGACTCTCTCATATCTGGGAGATTCTTTGATATCCAAAGATTACTAAACCTCAAAGAGCTCTCCACTCGACCTGTGCCTCGGGAGACGTGCCACCGGGGCAAAACTAGTGACGGCAAGGTAAATAATTACCTGGTAAATAGACCTAAGCTGGACCAAACTGCGACCAGACCCCTCGCTATTGGACTTGTTACCCGAAACCGGCCAGCCGGCCTACTCCTCACTAGTGATGACTCTCTGATTTTGGGAGTACTTAAAAATTCAGTTTACGTAGATGACACCAGTTTTGATGAATTTTGCTTCTTTTTATTATTGCATCTGTTTATTCCACATTATACATCATAGTCACGATGTAGTTATGTATCATCGGAGGTTTGAAATACGTCGTTTAGAATCTTAACATTACTCTCAGATATTTTTTCTAGTTGAATGAAAGCATCATTTTATCTCAAGTTGTTTTATTCTTATCAAGTCATTATTCGATATCTTATATACAGTTTTCAACAAGATTAAGCTGAACCATATTCTGTGAAGCTTTAAACTGATGTACCTTTCATTGCGCTATTTTCCTTGAAGGCTCTATTCGTGTTTGTTGGCATGTGTAGTTCCTTCATTACATGTCCGTATTTGTAGCTCTGTCAGTACACTTTGTAGGCTATAAACAAGAGAATCTGAGAGCTTGTACTGACACCCTGTAATCAGAAATCAGAGAGCACGGGAAATGAGAGGTTACCCGCTAAACTCCTTGGCAGAAACTTCATTGTGCCAATGAGGCTGATATTTTGATTTTGTGAGCGTTCGCCAAAGTCGCTTTCAAGCACGAGGGACATATGAACACCAAGTAAGTAATTAACAACTCGTGCTTGGGTCAGTCTAACTACGAATAGAGATATTAATGTTTTCTGTGCTTTTTTGTCCGCCATCATTCATCATGCACTATTTTTGTGGTGTATATTGTATAGTTTATGGTAAGATATCTGTCTCCATTAGGGCTCCAAGCAGTGAGTCCAACAGCCTGGACACTTGCGTCACCACACGAGAGAACTGATCGACACTAGGCAGCGATGGCTCACGTCAAGAGGTAGTGACAGACACTTTCAATCTGCTCGTACTGGTCAATCGCGGTGGCGAATATATATAAATATATATATATATATATATATATATATATATATATATATTCCTTAGACTAAGCCAGGGATCCAGTTCACAGACCCAAAGGAAATGATGAACAGCTGCGTGGACTGTGGACCGAGGTATTATACATATACATGTTAAGAATCTTTGGTAAATGATCAAACAGAAATCACGATCATTTATAAAATTCAAACCCAGTAATATACGCACATGAATATGTGCTTCGCGAGGTAAATCTGCTTCAAAAATTTTCATATACAAACAATTATGGGATGATATTTCCCATGCGTATGTTTTTATATAAACTGATGATGTATGTTTGTAGTTTTACGTTCATGGGGCCCTGTCTCATGAGCTCTGTGTGTGTGTGTGTGTGTGTGTGTGTGTGTGTGTTTTGCCATGAAGTAAGTTTACACGTTCTTGCATTTAGGTAGTTACCTGTACTGTTGACGGCACTACTCTAGATGGGTCAACTAACCCAAGTGACAAAAGCCATTGACGTCCCCGTTTCTATGTTATAAGACGTAAAAAAAAAAAAACTAGAGAGGTGGAATGGCTCAGAGGGTTCGGGCTAACCAGGTCACCCGCTCTTGTTTGAGAAACAAACAACGGGACAAACAAGGTGGAGTGCATAAGACTGCCGGACCGACCTCCTGCTGCTTCCCCCATGTTAGTCCTCCGTTAAGTGCGCCAGGAACTGTTTGTCCTGTGAACAGTCGCTGGTAATGGCCCGACCTGCACGGGCAATTTGCTTACTGTGTTGTTTGTTTATGAACTGGCTATGAACATTATCTAATCCTCTTAACAAGAAAGCAAACCTTTGTATAAAGTCTTCCCTTTAAATAAACATTTTGTACCAGAGTATACATTACTGTGCACGACTTCTGGTACGTCGAGAGTCATCATTTATTTACCTTGCATTTCACTCGCTACATATTATCTTCATAAGAGGTGACAAATCTGCAAAAAACTTAGATGATAACTGTACACCAATTTACTGCCTCTCACGAAAATGAATCTGTGTGTTAGACAGTAACAGATGAATGGATGGTTTAACAGGCGCATGGCTGGCGAGACTGTGACTCAGATCGCTAGATATAAAATCATCAGCTAAACTGTGCGGGAGATTGAATGGTAAAAGTTTTCATGTTAGGAGCAGATCGTGGCTTATAGCATTGTTTAACGTGTGGAAAGACTGCTTCCGGTCATTTCTTGTTCTCTGTAAGTTCCAAAACCAGAGGAGTAGCAGGTAATGTATTAATCATAGAAAATAGGGAACGAAATTTCTTGTACGGAATGTCTCGTTATCTCTCAAACGAAGTAATGTCAGAAAGATTTTCTCTGCCTAAGCTACAAACAAATTTCTGTAGAATAACTCTTAACACTTTGTTGTCTCCCAAGGAATGACTGATAGACACAGGCTAACGCTAGGTGGTTCAAACTAAACTATGAGTTGCCTTTTTGGCCAGAACAGCTTCCTTGTAAACAATACTGTAGAGAAAAATGACAATGCACACCGTATTGCAATATATCAGCAGAAGTAGAAAACTGACAGTTACATTTTTTCATCATTTTAACGTTTCTAATTTTGTCAATCGTTTTTTACCTCCCGCCGAGTCTCCTTCCAAGAATAGATTACGTCTGTATGCGCGGAAGAGACAAACGTTCCATCATCCTTGGAGATACAGGATAAAGAATACTGCCCAAGTATCTCCGTATCTTAAAAGGCGACTGAGAGGGTCGAGAGTGGATGGGTTAGAAATCATTCCTGCTTATGTTACCGTTTTCTTGATGTAAGAATAGAAGAAGTAACGCGAGGTTTTCTCCTCAAAGGCTCCGGCGTCGGTTCTTGACACTACCTCGCCATGGCAAGAAAGCTCAGTTGGTGTACAATAATACACATGGTTATTATTGTGAATGTGATTGCAATCATAACTAGTATTATTGTTATTGCCAATACCGTCATTATTAGTTAAATCATCACAGTTCTTGTTATCAGCATTACTATAATAAGCATTACTGGTACTGTAATCATCATTCCATTGACCATAACTAGTACATATTTCGTCTTCTAACCAATGGTACTCGCCAAGATAGGTCCCAAAAGCCCTTCAGTTGTCTTGCTGCCTAGGTGAGGGGCCCCGGGATCCTCCAACGTGTGCCCCACGATGATGAGTGTCCGGAAGCCCTCGACCTAAACCCCGCACTCCTGGGACGGAGGACCTGCCCAGACTGGCGACGCCTCCTGCACCAAATTAGGGCCTCCATCTTGACACCAGAACTCGTGAGACTACTGCCACGATAGGTAAATATTAAGCTGGAGGATCATTCTATGACTATTGCTTACCTTCACAACAT
>JAYMFT010022555.1:12500-16357 GCA_038088735.1 Panulirus argus
GGACAAGGTGAATGGGTGAGTCCATAGATGAGAATAGTCACAGTAAGGCTACGAGACTGATTGAAGGAGAGCACTTGTCAACGGTAACAATACGAAAAAACAAGTCCGACAGACAACAAGGATGCAAGTTGTTATATTCGCCAGAATGAGACATATGATGAGAAATGCCGGTGACGACGGACTTGGTGTGAGACACAGGAGTGAAGCTGAAGTAAATACCGGAAATATTTTCATGGCTGGTGAGTAAAAGAGAGCATGAGTCACAGTTTATATGATCATTGAGAATTCAGTTGAAGGCTGCAGATTTTAAAACGAAAGTATTAGTGGTTAGAGCCATGGGACGACTGTACGCAGGTGAGGGTAGAGTTTATCAATGGCACGAGTCACAGACATGACATGACAGAATCTGAGATAGGTCCTTTAGAACTTACCAGGCTACGAACAGTACCTAATCATCACAACAATGTTTGTACAAATAATGTTGCTTGCTCTTAAGGAGAAAACCAACAATGATTGCCAAAGTTTGAGGACATCTCTCCTGACGATGGTTCTGTTTACGACTGTATTGGTTATATGTACACACCAAGAAACATAATATAAATGATTCTGTCTTGTAAGAATTTGCAATATTTCTCTGAAATTTAGAGAAAGATGAACTGAGTTGCAGTTCAGTGAAGACAAAGTCTCATTTGATACGTGCGGGACAGAAGATCTGTAGGGTTGTTAAGACGACTATAGTGACGATTATGGTCAGAATTAAAGATTTAATTACAAAAGAAATGACATTACGCTAGTAGGATTTACAACTTTGTAGATAAATCCCTCTTTTTTAGAGGAATAAGCACCTTACGTGCTAGAAGTAGAACAGATATCTCATGTGTCATAAGCACAACAGGCTCTTTATCTGCCAAAGCCGAAACAGGTACCACATGTTATAAAGGAAGAAGTGTATCAATTGTTGTGACGATGCAGAAGTTAAGATCATCATCTAGGTTGTGAGTGCATCCAGGTCACCTTGCTGTGGTTTTATGTCCTCCCAAAGGAGGCCTCCCAATTACGTTGTTACGTCATTGCACAATTCACGCTCTTCATCGCAATATAACGTCTGACGTATAAGTTGTTGCTGAGTGTTAATGGAGTATCCAAACCGGTAATGAGTTATTTTGATTCATTTCAGAAATGCTGAAAGAATATTCTTGATATGGCGGAAAAAGTGTGAGGTGCAAGTTTTGTCTACAGTCCCAGAGAAATAGCTTTAAAACTAAGTATGAGCAGAGGATGAAAATGATTCATCAATGAAAGAATGATCATGATTGATAACACAAGATTTCGTTAACTTTTCACTTCCAGAAAAAAAATTGAAACGCGTCACGAGAGATAAAGATGATTTCTTGATAAATGTCGCAGTTATATGGGTAGATATAAAATGTCTTTAAGACGTAAATGGCCAATAACAGACATGGATTCAGCATGACCAGAGTGTCTGCTTGTGTGGTGCACTAGTTACTCTGGAGAGTGACTACAAGGACACCAACGCGCCAGCTGTTGTGGAGCCGTCATCCTTGGTACTGCAGGTGCCGGGAAACAGGGCAAGATCGGGCGGGATTGGAGAGAGAGCGTTCGTCCTAATGACCAAGCTTGATACCACTGCAACCTGGAATAACAGTGACTGATACCGCTGCAACCTGATAAAACAATGATAGCAATATAAAGCTGAAAAGAACTGACCTGGTCATTTCTTATACGTCAAAGGTCAACTTAGGAGTCAAACATTTATGTTTACCATTGTCTAGTTTAACATATAAATACCATAAAGAAATGGACCGGACACTCAAATTAACGGCGAGCATTATGACAGCAGTGGCTGCTGGTTAGATGAAATAGCAGAGTGACCTAAGTATTAAGTACAACATGTTTATAAACGCTCACTCGCGCCTTCGTCTTACGGGTAAGGTTGATAATATACAGTTGCTTATGTGTTCACTTTATAGACATGATCGGTCATATCCAGCCACTTTCGTCTCTAACGCAGACAAGAATGGTTACAGATACTCACAGCTTCATCCAGGGGCTTCGTCCTTTTATTATATAGCCACTCATGTTTTCCTTTTACAAACAGGTTATCATAACACTGATGATCATCACAGTTTGAGTTAGCACTGGGCTGCAGAGTGGAGTAGAAGGCATTACAGCTTCTTCAAGCCGTTTTCTGTAACAGGTTGTTCACACAAAGCTAAACTGATTAAAATGACAGATCGAGAAACCTATTAGGTGATGATTGAGATTATGAAACAAGAACAACGTTGTCACCTCATCGAGCGACTGAAAACGAGAGGTGTAATTATTCCATTACGAAGAAAAAAAGAGTAATTTTGCTTTTTGCAAAAGTTTGTGTCTGTGCTTAGAGCACTGTCAACATGGTAATGAGGTCACATCGTGGGCGCATCTGAGCCTCTGTTAACTCCCTCATGTTAATTTCTTCACGTGAATTTGAGAATCACATCCCGGGTGGGCGTCATACTGTTTCTCAAAAATGAGATTTGAAATCGCGAAAGAAAATACCAGTGTCGGTGTAAACTAACACTAGCACTCTTTTATGCATACACAAAACCTTTATTACCCAAAGGTTACTACACACACATGAACGCAGATATAAACAGGCTCCTCTGGTAGTAGTTATAGTCTGACCGTTTCGATTCCTGGGCATGGCAGTCGACCCAAAGCCAACCCAGCTATTCATTTCCCACCAGACTGGTCGATAAATGGGTACTTGGCTTAAGCTGGGGTGTGTGTGTGTGTGTATGTGTGCATACACATAAGAGTAAAGACATGGTACAATTATGCATGTTTAAGAGACGGAGTAATACGGATGTAAAACTCTCTCCCCTTAACACATAGATAGTAATCACAGCATGACGGATCCACGAGATTAGCGCAGCGGGAAACTATTACAAGCCAACTGATGCCACAAAACTTTGTACAGGAAGTTACTTTCACTACGGGACCTTGTCTAACCTCAGAATACAACAACCTAAACATCGAAGACAATCATGCCATAGCAAGGCCATCCTGGATAAAGGTGATTTTGATAGCATTAGTCACCGTCCGCACAGGAAAAAAGGGTTAATTTTCTACATTTCCTTTTTCATTATCATTCGTGTACGTTCATATCTTATTCAAACCGGCATCATCGATGAGCCATTTCCAGGAATATAGCGGTACCACGGAAGTCACATGTATTACAACAAAGAAATACTAAGCAAAGTCGCACACGTGACGAAGTGATTTATATATATTAGCAAACTGAGCAACACATTTCACTGAAGGTTTATATAAGAATTACTGCCTTCATTTCCTATACGAATAACTCAAACTGATTTGTTAAATACCCACTTAATTTACAGTTATATGAACACTAACCTACATGCAGCTATTACAGTAGTAACGATGCCCAATCGCTACTGTGGGACATCGACAAAGTGACCTTCAGCCAAGAATTCACATTAAACACCGAGCATCGACACTCCTTGCGGCTGGTGGCTGCTGAAGGCTGGCGAGTGGTGGCTGCTGAAGGCTGGTAGGCACCTGTCAGGAAACGACCACCAACATCTTCAGCGAGGAAGTAAGGCGGCAAGCATGCCCCTTGCGGGAGCCTCTGCTCTCTGAGTTCTGTTTGTTAATTCATTCATCTCCGTCCTTGTAATGATTCTCTGTTTCCTGAGTCTGCAGCATGTTGAGTCATTCGCTAATTACGTTTAATCGTCTCTGATGAGAACAACGATTATTATTATTATTATTATTATTATTATTATTATTATTATCATTATTATTTTTATTATTATTATTATTATTATTAT
>JAYMFT010022566.1:0-16356 GCA_038088735.1 Panulirus argus
GCTGAAGCGAAAGAGTAGACTTCCGTCAGCTTACCATCTTCTGTCTGTGTGAGATTTTTGTATCTGTAGATAAATTCCTTTTTGTAAATAATTCCATAATGAAATTCCACATCTTCCTTATTACTTGGACTAATTGAAGAAAAAAATAAAGAATTGATATTTATTAAAAGTTAAGAATATATGTCGGGTGTTTCATTGTCAGACTCCATAGATTTAAAGGTCAGTGAACTGGTTATTGCTATCCAACAATAATATTTCTTGTGTGAAAAAATCTTGAAATTCCCACATCACTTTCCTCTGTGTTTATCAGGACAATTTAATCCTACTTGTGGTACATTCCATTTCGTACCTAAACCGCCTTTGTGTACATCTTCTAGGTCAGTGAATGTCCTAAAACATTTACACTCATCAGTGGTGGCGTGTGGGTTGTGTATCACATTACGTGGTAAACTAAGAAGTGTATTGTACAAATCTGGAAAGTCTCGCGTCACAGTAATCCAGTCTTGAAACCGCTCTTGTTATCTGCTGTTACTTGGGCTGTCCCATCTGCTGCGGCTGTCACATTCACGACCATGAGATCTGATGACCACAGCTTTAATCATCTTGTTGATTCCTGCCCTTCTAAATCATTATATTTTCTACAATGCAGCTAATTCTCTCCAGTTTCTTGGAAAACTTAGGGGAACGCGATGTCATTTCATCACTGGCTTTTTTCTTTTTTTCTTACCTTGATTACATTAATGTCTTCTTTTCTCTTCATGTGCTTATATCATAACTACTTTTTCACTCTAAAACATCAAGAATATACGAACAAAATGGATGACCATAGATATGAGTCCAACATAAAGGAAAGGAGCTCAGTCGAAAGGTAACTGCGTAACCAGTGTATAGTATCATTAAAACCGACGCCTAGCCCGCAGCGTCCACCCTGGCTGACGTATTTCTTGCATGCTACGTATGACTCCACAACCAAGCTTCATCCGCAGAAAAGAAAACGTAGTCAATGACTTGACACTCTTAGGGTCGAGCCGCATTTGCACTTGCAGTCTCATCTTCCTCCTGCCAGTTATTCTTGATATGGCTCTTTATAAGTTCTGGTCAGTTAGTTGTCAACAATATTTTCAAATGTACTTTTCGAGACCTAATCTGCACTAGAATCGTAGACCAAACGTTTCAAACGTGCCTTCCTTTGCCTCCGTTTAAAATGACATACAGTGTATTCCTGTATGTCGTTAACAAAGGAAGAACCCAATGTGAACCACAGAACCTGATGGTCTTTACCTTAGTATAAACACCTTGCCAACAGTGTGGCTAAGATTCTGGGCATACAACTTCACCGCCACGAAAGTACTGTTTATAGCCTAACAAAAAGGCCTATAGCCTAGTCAATAAAACAGATCCAGCGCCCTGAACATCCATAAGACATTAAGGTTAACACCACCTTCCTGTAAACCGACTCGGTAAATAAGCTATAAATTAAATTATTGTCAATAATATGGGTTAAGGTATACTTTCCATTGGCTTTATTGTGCTTTTCTACAAACGTCTTTCCGTTATAGTGTCTGTATATTTTCTGTAGTACATGCCTGCCCTCGTTGACCCATTCACATATGTCGAAAGATACCTTTCTCATTTCTCTGTTCTATCTATCTACCTTTTCCTCCATCAGTACCCAATCTATTGACCTCCTCTCTTCAGTTTTACAAAACCTCTTGTAACAGTATTCCGTACACCAGTCGTGGAACTCATCTTCTTAGTTTACGTTCTGAAGGGAGTTCCTAGTTCTCCCTCTTTCGAATAGGATACCACATAGTTCCTTCAAGTTACACCTCCATATAATCACACACTCAGCCTCGAGCACTGCCAGATCGCTTTATCCTACGGGGGCATCTTGTGGTGTTATAGACCTCCTTGTACTAAGAAAGTCAACTGCCCTCTCTTCTCTCTTCTGTTTGGTGATACTTGCGAATCATTTTCTTCGGTAGATTTTATAGCTACAGCTCTTACTACATCTGGTGTGACTGTCACGCCCAGCTCTGAGGTTGATACCATTGTCTTGCCTTCAGTTCTTTACCCTTTTTGTCAGTCTACGAGGACAGATCTGACTATTTCATCTTTTCACTCTTCGTCCTAAACTTCATCACTCAGATGGGTCACTGCTGGGACCCCCGACACCGATCCAAAAGGATATTTCAGAGTTTTAGTTTTCTCTTACAAATGATCCCATCCATAAACCTATTTCTGAGCTTTATACATACCTATGTCTGCTGTGGTGTTCCTTCTGTAAGGTAAACTTATATTCTGCAATAGCTAAGTGTAGAGCCGTTGAATACAACAAACTCAATGGCTACAGTGCCCTTATGGTTACCTTTCTGCATCATACCAAATTTGAATGACTGATTATGACTATTTTTCCAGAAAACAAAAATGGTGATGGTATTCAACTCTTTCACCGAGAACAGCACAAGACATATACACAAATACTTATTTCCAATGTGGTTCTTATGATTCATTAAAATACCAAGAATATTTTTTTATCCCTCCATATTATGCAGGAGTTTGTAGTAAAAATGAAAAACCTGGATGCAAAATAACTACGTAATGGAGAAAATGGGTAGTTGAACTCCACAATGTGTTTATCCTAGACTGGCCATCACTGTCCTACCACAACTGACCACACCTTTCTGACGAGGTCGCGCGCAGAAGTCCCCTCTTTCCCTTTAGCATTACATCACTGAGAAAATTTTATCTTTTGCATCTCATTAAAGTGATAATTACCCTGTCTCATCATTTGTTAGGAGCCCCTTAAGGTTGGTGGAAGGGCAGGGAGTGGCCCAGAGGGCGTGGTGTTGGCTGTAGTATACCTCGATAATGAGAGACAGTGGTATCGCGGTGGCGCTGGTCCCCACCGGGTATATAAAGCCGGCAGCATCCCGCTCATCTGTACATTAGCTCACACAACCGCCGCAGACATGAGGTTCCTCGTAAGTCCACCTCCATATTTTGACTTACGAACCAAATCTCCTGCTCGGTGCTACGAGCCAGGATTGTGAATTGCCGACCCCTTGTTGTTCTGTCGAGTATGACATTTCAAAGGACAAAGTTGCGATTTATGTTGATCTCGGGAAATCTGTGTCAATACAGGAATCACTGCCTATTTCCCCACTACCTGCGTTTTTCAGTTATACCAAGCAAAGTAAGATTCAGTTAAAAAGATGATGCAGAATTTGACTAACTCACTTTTTTCTTAAACGTAAGAGCGTCGCTAGTCCCTACATTTAAAGTAATCAAATTCTTATGGTGTCTTTAGGTACTTCTTGCTTTGGTGGGCACCGCCTGCGCCGCCGCCCTTCCAGAGGCTCCAGTCCCCGTGACGGATACTGAGGAAGTGGTGCAAGCCAAATCTGAGTTCGAGGCAGCCTATGCGGCGGCCGCCGCCGCTGCTGCTGCCGACGAGGTCCCCGAAGTCGTTGTCCCCGAGGGAGCCCCAGCCCCCGTTGAGGATACCGAAGAAGTCGCCGCTGCCAGAGCTGCCTTCCAGGCTGCTTTCGACGCCGCTGCTGCTAACGAGGGTCCCGTAGCGTCTTACCTGGACTACACCAAGGAAGTCGCTGGTGCCAGGGCTGACTTCCAGGCTGCTTACGATGCCGCTGCTGCTAGAGTTGAGGCCGCTGCCGCTAGAGCTGAAGCCATTCGCGAACCCTCAGTCCCCTTACTATCCACCATCGACGGCAGGTTGTCTCCCTTCTACACCAACGCCCTCGGGATCCACGCCCCCTTGCTTGCTGCAAGAGCCCCACTGGCTGCCGCAGCTCCTCTGGCCTACAGCGGACTTGGCTTCCCCGGTGCATTTGGACTCCACGGTTTCTACGGACCCTATGGACTTCCCCTCCAGTTGGCCAAGGCTGAATAAATAGACCTCTGTTGGCTGTCTTGTCTCTGTGAGATTTTGTACTGTAAATTATATTCTTAGGGAATACGGTTAATACAATATTTTCAGCTGTAAACTATCCATCAAAATGTGTTCATATTAAAGGACTCGAGCATACTTCACATGTTTTACTCCTATACTCCACTTGTTATTTATAACTGTTTATACACGCAATTGTCAACCCGGGATCGTGAATATCGTGATACGATGGGGATGTCGTTACACTAAGGCAGGAGGAGTTAGCAAGGGCTCTCCTGCAGGACCTGGACGTGCAGGGGTCGCGGGAGTGTAAGGACCTTTAAGTAGCCTTATGGAACTACTACAGAGACATCACGGAGGAGCACCGGCAGTGGAACGACTACAGAGAAAACTATGCATTGGGGAAGAGAGAGAAGCAGAGAGAGAGAGGGAGCAGAGGGAGGAGAGTTTAGAGAGCAAAGACCTATGCCACACGCTTCCAAAGGCTTTGGAGAAGTCGAAGGCTATGACAACAGTTTCATTAAAATCTCAGAGAGAACAGGATCAACCAATAGAACTAGCACTGCAAGATCAGTGCTAGTGGTCAGGGAGAAGGGAATAAGTGTTCGAGAAAGTCAGAGTTGAGGAGATTTTCAAAGCCTTTGAAGACAACAGATATGAGAGCAATAGGGCGATAGTTAGAGAGAATAGAGCGATCTCCTTTTCTTAGAGATAGGCTTTACGTAAGTATTCTTCCAAGTGGGAGGTAAAGTCTAGCTTTTTCAGACAGAGCCAAAATAAGCAAGCAAGGATTGGAGCTACCTCAGAGGCACACTCTCTTAAAGAACTCGAGAAGGGTATGCTATCTGAGAGCCATACGCCTCGTCCACCTGGAGCTGGGAGAGTCCTTGAAAAGACCCAGCGCGAGGAGAATACTGGGGTGGCAAAGGTTCAGTGGGAAGGAGGGTGGCGGAGGATGAGGAGAAGAATCATCCGAAGTTGAGATAGAACGGCTTCATCAGCTGGAGACTTAGCTACAGTACAGACACTGATCAGGTCGGAGGAGAGGAGGACAGGCTGATGTACATAATTTGTTGGAGATATGATTGATTTAGAACCAAAAAAGAATTATCAGTAAAGGAAATCAAGTCAGCGCACGTTCTTTTTTGCGAAAGTGTGCTTGGCTTTACGAAGAACCGCTTTACAGTGATGATTCTGAGCAGAAATGAAAGCGGGCCGGGGGTCAGGAGAAGATATGAGTTTCAAGGTTCGGTACACTGGGTCCCTGATGCAACAGAAACCAGATTAGGAGAGGTTACACCGTTACTTGGGATGGAAGGTTTTAGCAGAAGATGGACTGTAGGACTCCTTCCCAACCAAGATAACTTCTGTTATGCGTTCGGCACAACTCGAGGCATACCGGACAGAGTAGCAATACCCATCCTGGGGGAAAAGCAGTAGAGAGGCTGAGCAATGATGACCTCTGAGTTCTCCTAGAATACCAAAGGTGGCGTTTCGAATGGGGCAACAGAAGGTGAGGGAGCCCAGTTAGAAGTGACAGAAATAAGAATGTGGTCGGAAGACCACTAAGGGGCGGCAGAGATAGTGTATAAATAGCAGAGGAAGGGCTTGAAGATAAAAAAGAGGTCAAGTGAACTGGAAGGGATGTCATGACGGTCGGAAACTAGTTAAAGGTGTTTAAGTTTTTGTTCCAGATCGTTGAGGATGAGAAAAGAAAAGGCTTCGGTTCCACCAGGATCGTCCAAGCTTAGAGTCTAATCAATCCTTGTGGTGTACATTGAAATCCCCTTCACAGAGGATTTCTGCGCGTGGATGTGAGGAGAGTAGACCTTCGTGGCAAGAAGTATTATAGTCTTAAGTATTTACATAGCCAAAGGAATTAGAAGGAGTGATAAAAGCAATATAATGGAGGGTAGAGAGATTCTGAGCCTGATGGTTTGAAAATTAGGAGACTTTTAAGATCCAAGAGGCGAGCAATAAGTACTTTTGCACTACAGTAGACACACACGCCACCCTTCTTCCCCGTTTGTATTGATGCATGACGTAAATGCGCAAAATATGAGAGAAACAAATGATAAAACACATTTCATTAATGTAATCTGATGTAAGATAGGAAGTGCCAAACAAATATGCAAGCAAGAATAGGGATGATGCAGGTATAGAAAGATCATCCCTACATGACTTTTGATAGTCAGAGAACGTTGGTCGACACACTGAAGAATGTTGGATTAGTTCGGATTCCAGCTACTTAGTTGTTAGTACGATGGCAATAATGGTTGATATGCTAATACCAGCTGCAGGCCCATCCTGAACATGACTTCCTAAACGGAAAATGTACTTAACACAATAGTTTATACATGCAAAGGACAATTTTATGCAAACGAAAGCACAAAGATTAGCTCCGGTAGCAGACACTTGCTTTAAGCTTGTTGTGGTTTGACATACGGGTTTGCCTACAGGTCTCGAAGAGAACGTTCCCCAAAGATGTCCTCGTCAATAGTTCTGTCATCTTATGGTACTGCCACTGACGTGAGACGTCCACTCACTAACACAAGGCATGTAACAAATTATCCTTGACTACCAAAACTCATCGTAGGGATGATTTGTCTATAGCTATATCATCTTTAACACTTTCTGCATAGCTCTTGATACTTCTAGCCCCACATTATCCAGCACGAATGATTTCCTTTAACCTGCAAAAGTTATATAATAGATGGAATTTGCTAGCGAGCTCACAAACATGTTACTTTCACCCTGCACTAAACTGTCCCTCCACTACAGACCACACCTATCTGACGAGGTCGAACGCATAAGCACCCTTTTCCCCTGTAGCATTCCACCCTGTAGTAATGTTTCTTTCGTATAATTCATGAAGAAATGGCGCTTTCCTCTTCTTAGCACGTGACAGGTCCAGATACGGGGTGCGGGAAGGACAGGAAGTGCCCCAGAGGGCGCGGTGTTGGCTGTAGTTTTCCCCGGCAATGAGACACAGTGGTATCGCGGTGGCGCTGCTCCCCACCGGGTATATATAAGCCGGCAGCAACCCTGGTCATATGTACATTAGCTCACACAACCGCAGCAGACATGAAGGTTCTCGTAAGTGAACCTCCATTTTTGCCATCTGAACTAAGTTGGTGCTACGGCCCTGTTGTGGAACATCGTCCCTTTGCTTGTCGTTCAGTTATTGCAACCGCACTTCGGTGTTGTTATGAGTTTGTGAAGATGAAAAGCAACTTCTAATTTTGGTTTATGTCGGTGAATTCATGATAGTAATTACCATCCGTGTTCCCAATAACTGCTTATTCTAGGTTATCCTAATAGATGTCAACTCCAATCAAGACAACAATGCAGGAATTAACTATACCTAACCCATATATCTGTGGACTAACCACCCGTTTCCTAGTGTATTTCTTCTTCAACACACACACACACACACACACACACACACACACACACACATCCTTCGATTTATACCATCAAGATCTTGTTGGTGTCTTCAGGTACTTCTTGCTTTGGTGGGCGCCGCCTGCGCCGCCGCCCTTCCTGCTGAGGCTCCAGCACCCGTGGCGGACACTGAGGAAGTGGTGAAAGCCAGAGCTGAGTTCGACACAGCCTTTGCGGCAGCTGCCGCCGCTGCTGCAGACGACGTGGTCCCCGAAGTGACAATTCCCGAGTACTCCGAAGATGTTGCTGCTGCCAGGGCTGAATTCCTAGCTGCTTTCGACGCAGCTGCCGCCGGCGAAGGCCCAGTGGCAGCTTATCTTGAATACACCAAGGATGTCGCCGCTGCAAGGGCTGACTTCCAGGCTGCTTTCGACGCCGCTGCTGCTGGAGAAGGCCCCGAAGCAGCTTATCTCGAATACACCGAGGATGTTGCCGCTGCCAGGGATGAATTCCAAGCAGCCTTTGAAGCCGCTGCCGCTGGAGAAGGCCCACTAGCAGCTTACCTCGAAAACACCAAGGACGTCGCCGATGCCAGGGCTGACTTCCAGGCTGCTTACGACGCCGCCGCTGCTGAAGAAGGCCCAGTAGCCACTTATCTCGAATACACTAAAGCTGTCGCCGATACCAGGGCTAAATTTCAGAGCGCTTATGACGCCGCTGCCGCTAGAGCTGAGGCCGCTCCCGATGCGTCTGTCCGCCTCCTCTCCGCCCTTGGCGGAAGGTTGTCTCCCTTCTACACCAACGCCCTCGGTATCCACGCCCCCCTGCTTGCTACATCCCCACTGGTTGCCAGATCTCCTCTGACCTACGGCGGACTTGGCTTCCCCGGTGCCTTTGGACTCCACGGTTTCCACGGACCCTATGGACTGCCTTTCTAGTTTGCAAAGGCTGAATGATAGGACCTTCTTTGTTGTCTTGCCCTGTGAGATTTTTGTACCATATTTTCTACTTTCTTGCGAATGGTTTTAATGGTTCCTAGATGTAAAATACGTAAAACTATGTAGAAATTCATCATATTAAAAGTCTGGACACATTGTATACAGTATGTCTCATTGTAACCTGCCAGGTTTCAATAAGTGATAATCAAAGGTAAAGTATATTTGTTTAATTCTTAATTAATACCCAGCAAGTATTCATACAGTAGTACCTAACAGGTATTCTTTTTTTTTATGTAATACCCAGTAGGTACTCACTGGGTAATACCCAGCGAGTACTCATACAGTAATACCCAGCGGGTACTCATCTGGTTCATAAAACATGCATAAAAATCGTTCGTGATATGCGGCAAAGGACTGACTACCTTACCTGCAATTGACTTATAGTCTCACCTTAGGTCAGGCTTCCTCATACCCTTACAACAGCCAATGACAACTGCTATATTTACACTTTTCGATATGATCATATAACATATGGTGACCTTTAATTAGCTCAGTAGAATGCCCCAAAGTGGCCTCAGTGCGTATCCAAAACAAACATTTCAAAGCTTCACAGTCTCTGGACATGCGTTCTCAAATAAGGCGGTAGAACACGACCGTTTTACGGACGTCTTCCAGTTGCTGCTCCAAAACCATGTATGGGCCTTGTGTGGGCTCTGTACTCTCCTCGTGATCCTTAGGCCGGCCACTAGGCAGGCGAGACTTCACGATACGCTGGGGCCAGATCAGGCCTGCACTCGCTCGAACCTACACGCGCGGAGCAGGAACACATCTTTGATCATCTAACCTTCCCTACCGTTTCTCTTTGCGTACCTTTAAATAAAATCAGGCCGACTTGATAGTCGCTTGAGGTCATTAAGTCGCCCAGGATATAGATATATAGTCAAAAAGAGTCAGGTGGGTCTCTTTGACAAGTCAGGAAATCGGGATCATGATTTTGCCGGCCGGGGAGGTCGCGTTTTCTTTGAGAGGAGTCGGGCGGGTCCAGTGTTCCCACATGCATGCATTCCGGTCTGGACCTGGGAGACAAAGGTGGCGCCAGATCTCCACTAACCAGACGGGAAGGACGTTTGACTGGATTGGCGGACCTAAAGATGGACCCAAATCTCCTCTCCTGTAACCAGACGAGGGAAGACGTTTTGACTGGATTGAGCTTCACGAGGAAACCTTCCAGTGTCGATCTGGAGCGCTGAGGTATCTGAGGAAACACCAACTTGCCGACGCCTTCAGTGTGAAGAACTCGTCCCACCGCTATAGATGACACAGTCTACCACCCACGTACGGTGTCTGCTGGAAGACGACAGGCACCTCTTCCTAATAGTCTATGATTCTTAGCCGTGAAGCATACACTGAAGATTTTCCCTCAGGTCTGTCTGAAGACGTCACTTTACTCTTGACAGAAAACGACATTGCCACCCTATGCTGCGTGATATCAACACCTAACCACCTAACTGACGCTAGAAGTAGCTTCACTGGTTGCGTAAGCAGTGAATAACATCCCCGTCATATTGAGTACTTTCCTCTCATCCTACTCGATCATAGTGTCATATTTACTCGGTCATCATATAATATTTCAGGATCAAGCAACGCACTGGTTATTTTTTTGTTTATGATAGCTGAGACGGCACTGGCAGTTGAGGTCCTAATCAAGGCCTTCCCATTAACGCTATATATATGTATATATTTCCTAGCCTGAGTCAGGTACTCATTTGATCGACCAACCCCTAAACACAGACAAGCACTATATAATCTACCACTCTTGTCACAGTTCCTACGTTATCAAATGTAGACATAAAATATCAGCTCCATGATTATGATGTCAATAACCACAATCATGATGATGAAAATAGTTGTAATAGGTTATTATGAAATATCAAATATCATTCAAATGGTTATTATCCTCACCATAATATGTGTTATTCTTAATGGTTATTAATAATATGCTTATAAGACGTGCATTTCCTAGCTACCTTAGTCGGGCTTGTGTGTGTTTACAGGCTATGCTTTCAAGATTGACGCTTCCCGTACTTGTAATGGGTAAACCATCTGTTGTAAAATGTGAGCCAATTCATAAACAACACATCACACACACACACACACACACAGCCTTCGTGCGTGTAGCGGTCAGCGGTACTCACCATGAGTCAGCAAGGGCCGTCTCGGGGTCGGACCATCATGGGTTCGAATCCTGGGCGTAACGCTGGCCCACACTCATCCCTAAGATGCTCATCTTCCCCTCGGGGCTGGTCGACAAATGGGTACCTGGCTAAAGCTTTGGTGTGTGTGTGTGTGTGTGTGTGTGTGTGTGTGTGTGTGTCAAGAAACGTTGAGAGATTAAGAGACGGGGCAACACGAGTGTAAAAATCTCTACCCTTAACTCACAAACAATGATAACACACACACACACTCATATATATATATATATATATATATATATATATATATATATTTTTTTTTTTATATATACTCAGGTGAGGATGACCATCACCACATGGGTAGTGATCATACGTAATATAACGGAGATGATATGTTGTCCAGCTTCTTTTAGTGTTACTTTTTCCCAATATTGGCCATAACTGTCCAAGCACCACTGACCACACCTGTCTGCCAAGGTCACCCACAAAAGCATCATTTTCTTCAATCATTATTCCACATCAGAATATCTTTTTCCTGTAACAAATTTCATAACAATAGCATTTACCATATCTTGGTATAAGATAGGGACCCTTACGCGGTGTGGAAGGGCATGGCAGTGGCCCAGACGGCGTGGTGTCAGCCACAGTTTTTTCCCGACAGTGAGACACAGTGGTATCGCGGCGGCGCTGGTCCCCACCGGGTATATAAAGCTGGCAGGAACTCGCTCATGTCTACTTCAGCTCTCACAGCCGACGCAGGCATGAAGGTTCTCGTAAGTCATCCTCCATATCTGTGAACTAAGTCTTCTGGTTGATGCTGCATAGCCCAGTGTTGAAGGAAACTGTTTATCAGTGTTTCTTGTTCATTCATTTCAACCTCGCTTCAGTGTTCAGTATAAGTTTGACAGCATGTGAAAAAACTTTAATCTTTATTGCTTATACCATGGACTTTATTTGTCCCATTTTACCATAGAAACTTTATTTCTCATTAGTATTATACTTTCCAGATGAAGTCAAACTTTACCAAACAGATCTCGTTTGTTTTCCATCTACCGGCCTGTCTGCCACTATATTTTATTTTAGACTCATGGACCTCACTATTTCATTCCATTAAAGTCTTGTTGATGTCTTCAGGTACTTCTTGCTTTGGTGGGCACCGCCTGCGCCGCCGCCCTTCCAGAGGCTCCAGTCCCCGTGACGGACACTGAGGATGTAGCGAAAGCCAAAGCTGAGTTCGAGGTAGCCTATGCGGCCGCCGCCGCTGCTGCTGCCGCTGACGAGGTCCCCGAAGTCGTTGTTCCCGAGGGCGCCCCAGCCCCCGTTGAGTATACTGCGGAGGTCGCCGCTGCCAGAGCTGATTTCCAGGCTGCTTACGACGCCGCTGCTGCTAACGAGGGACCCGTAGCATCTTACCTCGACTACACCAAGGAAGTCGCCGATGCCAGAGCTGATTTCCAAGCTGTGCATGACGCCACTGCCGCTAGAGCTAAGATCAACCCCCTCCTCTACCCCTACGGCATCTACAACCCCATGCTGGCTGCACCCACACTGGCTGCCAAAGCTCCTATGACCTACAGCGGACTTGGCTTCCCCGGTGCATTTGGACTCCATGGTTTCTACGGCCCTTTTGGATTTCCGTTCCAGACGGCCAAGGCTGAATAAGAATGATACACTTTAGTCTGCCGTCTTGTGTAGGAAATGAACACTTCTTCATATTAAAAAACGTTGACAATTTTGTACGTTTCATTGTAACATTCCATCCACATCTGTCACTGCCAACGAAAGGTTAAAATATAAGCATTCTTACTGCTTAGCAAATGTCAATAGGGAATCCTATAGCTATCGTGGTTTTATACATGTCAATGCAAAGGGATATAAAAGGAATTCAAACAGCAACAGAACGCTGGGTCCCTTCAAGGTTGTTTATAGCAGTGAAAGATATCAGAAACTCAGATTAGAGTGGTAAAAGTTGGAAGTCATACACATAATATAACACACTAGGATGATACTTTATCTGTGTTAGATTTAGTCTCGATTACCATCATTCCCATTCAGACTCCAACACCAGTTCACGGGAGATACCATTTACACTTCTTGATATGAACACAGATATTACAATCCCTATATCTTATACTGACCTATGATTAATTCAAAATGCCAGAAATTTATCTGATTACGCATTGAAGATTATTCTCTTAATAGTGTCTGTATTACTGATTACCTTCTAGTTGATGATGTGTTCCACATTACACAATGCAATCCGGACAAATACACACCTGTTACGAGCCTGGAGGTTCTTACTTCTCGATAACCCAGCTTTAACAACTCTTTTATACTAAGGTGTGGCCGAGACATCACAAACACTTGAGACACTTGGGTAGACTGGGTCCTCGTTAGATGTTGATACTGAAGATGTTCCTTCTACCGGTAGGGTCACACTAAACAGAATTTACAAAGATTTCTGTATAAATAAATCTATGCATAATATTAAGAGAACATAGAATGCATAATTGTGGTTACTATCAACTATAAACAAAAGAAAGATTCGTCGACTCATGACCAACCACAAGTTAGATATAAGGCCAGAAGGATGAGATGATTGTGATCTGCTGATGGTATCTATCTCTGGTTATTTGGGCTTTAGACCTGTCAACTGTTAGGGTCAACAAAAACGTCAGTGTCAGGTTAAAACCACCACCAGGAAAATCAGTAACATTTTTTTAGGCGATGCTATTTGTCATTGCCTAATATACATAGAATATAAATCTGAACTTTCCATCATTAACTATGCCTGAAATTATGCACATAAAAAAAAATTAATTATTATCATAATGATTTATAAATCTAAGATAAATTTGTGACCCTAAAAATATATTTATTTCACTTTCTTTTTTGTTATATATGTATATATATATATCCTGGTCTAAGCCAGGTACTCATTTTATCGACCAACCCCTGAGGGTTGATGAACAGCTGGGTTGACTGTGGGCCGACTGCCGCAACCAAGATTCAAACCTATGCGCTCGGCCCTAGGCGGCCCGTGAATGCGTCACGGTCAGGAACGCTAACCGCAACACCACGGGTGTCCTAAGGGGTGTAAATATGAGGTTTCTAACATCCCTCCACAGGGGGTACCTTTCGTGTGATTATGAAGTTCCTAACATACCTCCACAGGGAGTACCAAAGGTGTAAGTATGAGACTCCTAACACGTACTGTTCTTGAGTTATAGTGCCATATACAAAAGTATACACAGACAGACGCATTGACAATATATATATATATATATATATATATATATATATATATATATATATATATGTGTGTGTGTGTGTATATAATATGATATAATATAATATAATGATCTATATGTGAATTATGTTTTAACAGTACAAGTCAATTATCTTCCAGTCCAACAATTCCCTCAAAAAAAAAAAAAACACGGGATATTTTCCACAAATCATCGCTAAACTAAACTGTGAGGTGAGGCAAACATTCTGGAAGTGATTGAGTTTGCAAGTAGGTGGTATTCAGACAGTCATTAGTGTTATTCATCATAAGCCTTCAATGTATTAAACGGGTGTAGAGTACTGTTCCCACCTTACCAGTGATGATAACGGTTCGTTGTTACCAGGATGCTATCCTCTTTTTTCCACTGCACCTCCATCTCCATTAGCCGCGCCCATCTATCTGCTAAGGTCATCCGCACCTGTACCTTCCCTAAATACAATTTCAACTTGAAACACAGTTGATTTTCCGGGTTATTTCACTACTAATAACATTTGCCCTCACTGGTTGAGCCAAATATTCCTCTAGAAAGCACAGGTTGGGCAGACAGTGGCGTTGGTCACAGTTTTCCCCGACAATGAGACACAGTGGTATTGCGGTGGCGCTGGTCCCCATCGGGTATATAAAGCCGGCAGCAACCCTCTCATCCGTACATTAGCTCACACAACAGCCGCGGATATGAAGGTTCTCGTAAGTCATCCTCCATATCTGGCCTTTGGGAACTAAGTCTTCTGGAGTCTTCTGGTCTATGCTGCAATGCCCAGTGTTGTAGGACATTGTCTACCAGTGTTTCTTGTTCATTCATTTCAACCTTGCTTCAATGTTCAGTATAAGCTTGACAGCATGTGAGAAAACTTTAATATTCATTACTTTTACCGTGGACTCTATTTGTCCTATTTTACCAGAGAGACTTTATTTCTATTTAGAATTATACTATCCAGATGAAGTCTAACTTTACCAAACAAAACTCGTTTGTCTTCCATCGACTGGCTCGTCTGCCAGTGTATTTCGTTTAGACTTGCGTGCCTTACTATTTCATTCCATTGAAGTCGTGTTGATGTCTTCAGGTACTCCTTGCTTTGGTGGGCACCGCCTCCGCTGCCGCCCTTCCAGAGGCTCCACTCCCCGTGACGGACACTGAGGATGTAGCGAAAGCCAAAGCCGAGTTCGAGGCAGCATATGCGGCCGCCGCCGCCGCTGCTGCTGCCGACGAGGTCCCCGAAGTCGTTGTTCCTGAGGGCGCCCCAGCCCCCGTTGAGGATACCGCGGAGGTCGCCGCTGCCAGGGCTGACTTCCAGGCTGCTTTCGACGCCGCTGCCGCTAGAGTTGAGGCCGCTGCCGCAAGAGCTAAGATCAATCCCCTCCTCCACCCCTACGGCATCTACAACCCCATGCTCGCTGCACCTACACTGGCTGCCGAAGCTCCTCTGACCTACAGCGGACTAGGCTTCCCCGGTGCATTTGGACTCCACGGTTTCTACGGCCCCTATGGATTTCCTTTACAGATGGCCAAGGCTGAATAACGAGGCAAGTCTGCCGTCTTGTTTAGGGAATGAACACTTCTTCATATTAAAAATAGTTAACAAATTTGATGTTTCACTGTAACATTCCATCCACATCTGTCACTGCCAACGAAAGGATAAAATACAAGCATTCTTAAAAAATGCTACGCAATGTCAATAGGGAATCCTATAGCTATCGTGGTTTTATACATGTCAGTGCAAAGGGATATAAAAGGAATTCAAACAGCAACAGAACACTGGGTCCCTTCAAGGTTGTTTATAGCAGTGGAAGATATCAGAAACTCAGATTAGAGTGGTAAAAGTTGGAAGTCATACACATAACACAATATGATGATACTTTATCTGTGATAGATTTGGTCTCGATTACCATCATTCTCATTCAGACCCCGACATCAGTTCAAAGCAGATGCCGTTTACACTTCTTGATACGAACGCAGATATCACACAGTCACTGTATCCTATAATGACGATTTGATTATTTCGAAATCTAGAAATTTATCTGATATTTCATTGAAGGCGGTTCTCTTAATATTGTCTGTATTGCTGATTACCGTCTAGTTAATGATGTGCTCTACATTATACAATGCAACCCAGACAAATACACACCTGCTACGAACCTGGAGGTTCTTCCTTCTCAATAATCTAGCCTTAACAACTCTTTCATATGCTAAGGTGTGGCCAAGACATCACACACACTCGAGACACTTGGGTGGACTGGTCCTCGTTAAATTTTGATACTGAAGATGTTGCTTCTACCGGTAGGCTCACGCTAACCAGAATTTACAAAGATTTCTGTATAAATAAATCAATGCATAAGATTAAGAGGACATAAAATGCATAATTATGGTTACTATAAACTATATGCAAGGGGAACAGTTGCCTCTTGACGAAACACAAGATAGATATAAGACCAAAAGGATAAGATGATTTTTGATCAGCTGAGAATATGTATACCCTTCTTATTTGACTGGTTATGAGTATTTGGGCTCTCGGCCTGTCGACTGCTAGGGTCAACAAAACAGTCAGTGTCAAGTTATAACCACTACCAGCAAATTCATCACTTCCTTAGACGATGAAGACCAGAGCGATCTCACTATATGTACAGAATATATATATATATATA
>JAYMFT010022577.1:0-16356 GCA_038088735.1 Panulirus argus
TATATATCTATATATATATATATATATATATATATATAAGGAAGATTATGATCTACGATGAGGGTTGCGACCTATGCTGAAGAAGTCCGTGACCACCACTACCACAGCCAAGGAGAACCACCCTCGAAGCGCTGTCCACTGATAATACCACTTGACATGATATTACACCACACAGTGCTGGCCTATATTACCACAGTTCATATAAGCCGAACTGCTACCATAAAACACAACCTTATCAGAGAACAACAGTGGTCCCCCCCTTCCCCCCGCTCATCTTCTCCACCCCACGGCCTCTACAACAACGGCACACTGAGCCTCTGCCCAAAATGCAGAACACACAAACTTGAGCACCTATCACTGGACCTTTTGGTGTAAGTGTTGCCTCATTCTGATTTGAAGCTGTTTTTCCTAAATCTTCTGTCTCTTCCACAGATGTCAACAGCCAGCCGACAGCTGACCGTAAAGTAAAATTATGAGACTAAGTTAATAAAGAATTCTCTTGCTTTGCATGTTGTAAATCTATTATGCATAACGGAGTAGCCTTTAAATAATCCTTCCTTCCCTCCTGCCCTTCCCGTCAGAATTTCTGGAATCACTGAAGGTGCCCTCGAGCTCCCAAGGCTGAGGAAGGTACTCTGGCAGCTCGCCTTAATCAGAGATCAATAAGCCTCAGCACACTGACCTCCACGAATATCAAACCAACGCTTTGCCTCACCCGGAGTAGCATTTCTGACGGTAGACATGGTCACGGATTTTAGGACTTCCGTTTAAGCTATGCAATACTGATTAAAAGAGGGATTATCAACAACATATCTGAAGATAAGAGCGACATAGAAAATTGCAATCCATGCCATCTACGCACACTAAAGTTGGCATAAACACCAGTGACGTTGATCTCTACGGCAGAGACAGCCGTTTGTTGTGTCTAAGATGATTAAAAGTGTTTGGCCGTTCGCCCTGTAAGAATTTCTGTAACCATTGTACTTGATACTGATAAGCTAGATTAGAATACGTTTGTCAATTAATCAGCAAAAATTGGGAGATTTTATCGTTTATCGTTGTTACTGATTGATGGAGGAGAAGCTCAAATAGTCAAATTCATTTTATGCTTAGCCTTCATGCTAAATACTGTTTTGTTTCAAGTACATGATAGGTCAGACAGGTGATATCTGTCGTTTCATTGTCTCAGTATTATTTCCTTCAGAAATATTCGCCATGGTGCTAATGAAAATTTTTTATTTTATTTCTTATACGACTCCATCTAAACCCTTTCGTCCCAGATATAATTCTATGGTGTAGACATAGTGGACATGATTGGTACCGTCCTACAAAACACATGGAAGATGTGTACAATCCAATCACATAACTTAAAAAAAATCTAACCCTGACACGCCAATGGAGAGAGCTGAATTCTACAACAGACACTACGAAGCTCACCTTATGAAAGCCAGAGAAGATGAATAACTTTGGCAAAGTTTTGAGAAACTAAGGTCCTTATAGAGTAGTTACACCAAGCCGCCGGGGGTCAGTGAACTGATGGAGTTGGAGATATTAGATTTCTGACAGAGTCGTAAAAACTCAACTCCACTGCATGTAAAAGTAGCAAGGACTCGGTAAATAAACATGCAAGATAACATTCCTGGGATAAGTTATCATCTACTTATAACGAGTCCAGATTGTTATCCCAGTTTGATATCCTACTAACAAAGCAACTGATGAAATGATGGTAGAAAAATAAAAATCCAGACCTGACATGGGTAGCCAGAATATAACCGATCCGGTGTGCATTGTTGGCCGGATTTCCCCTCATATAAGTAACAAAGTCAGGATCATGAGCCAAGGGCTAAGCTACTCACAGTAGACTCAACCATACATGAACAGTCTTGGTGTAATGAGCAATTTCCCGTGAACGACTTTTAAGAACTTGGAATGCTGCATCCCAGTGCTTCCCGCCGTATACGCTCTAGCGAGAATTCTTGATTAGAGCGAACTAATCACGTTCCGGCACCGCGCATTGAATGCATATATTCATGAATCTTTCCAGGCTTATGGCTCCTTCCATAAATTTATTTCCTAAAATTCTAACTAATCGTGTTGACTGCCTTTATTTGTAAAATAAAAAAAAAAAGCAACAGACCACTGGGTCCTAACGAGGCTGTTTGTGATAGACATACAGATTTTTCAAAGAGGAAAGCTAATGAACTTTTCAGAGCTGAGATGCAAATGATATCAGTCGTGGATTTGAAGCAAACTAATAATCAAATCTATCCTTACTTATCTATGCTACAGTTTTTACCTACGATGATCAGTAAATAATCCCATAAATTAACAGCGCTGTTGAAGAAATGTCAACAATGAAATCAAACTAATCTCTTTGTGTAAGTTATTAGATAGAGGTTAAAGAAACCTTAATCATCACATATGTGACCTGTATATTTGATATCAGGCCTGTATTCGATCATCTTATAACCTTTTCTTTTCCAAGTTGAATCTATTTAAGTCATTTAGTCGACTCACAGGATCTGTACTCAGTGAAAAAAATTATCTTGGCAACTCGCTCCTATACTCTCCTTATTCTAATTCCGTCTATCATTAAGAAGGATGACCAAAAGTGAACATAATACTGAAAATGGGGACGTAGAGTGGATAATTTCCCTAAAATTGAATTCGAAAACCCTACATATTAATCCAAGAATTTTGTTCACCTTTTTACCACTTCTGCGCATTGCTTACTTAGTCACCAGAGATAATTACACCCGCCTTATTCCTCATTTACGTTTTGTAGTTGAACAGAATCTATACGTTATCTTGACTTTTCATTTTTACTAAAGATTGGTAAAACTTTGCAGTTATCAATATAAAAATTCATTATAACAACAAAATAGAAAGAGTATAGTATAAAACAAACCTTTTCCTTTTTGGAAACATGAGTTAATGCATCCCATCCCTATGAAGGGTGACCGTTCTGACCCCTCTAACTATCGCCCTATTGCTTTGACATATACCATTTCCAAAGTCTATGAATCCATACTCAACTCCTATACCTTTAGACACCTCGAAATTCACGAGCCTTCTCTCTGATCACCAGTATGGCTTACGTAAGGCGAGATCAAGTGGTGATATTCCTTCATATCTTACTAATGTTTGGTCATTATCCCTGAAAGATTTTGGGGAGTCATGTGCAGTTGCCCTTGACATATCTAAGACTTTTGAAGGGTTTGGCATTGGGGTCTCATCTCTAAGCTCCCCTCTTTTGGCTTCCCTCCCTCACTTTGCTCCTTGATATCTAGCTTCTTCTCGGGCCGATCTATCTCTGTGGTTGTTGATAGATCAACCTTCCCCCTTTTCTCCAGCAACAACGGTGTCCCTCAAGGGGCTGTCCTGTCCCTCACACCTTTTCTCTTTTTTTCAACGACTTCCTCTCTTCCACAGACAACTAATGCACTCATACGCTAACGAATCAACACTGCATTCATCCACATCCTTCAGTTCTGCTCAATCTTCTCTCACTCGATTTGTTTCTCGTCTTGACGCAGTTTCCTCAAATAACTCAGACTTGGAAAAGGATCTCAGTGGGGTAGACGAAATCTAGTTTTAATGCATCCAAGACCCAGTTTCTACCCATCTCTCTGTCGAAAACTCAAAACTCTCGTTTCTCATTTAACGGTTCTGTAATTCCATTTCTTAACTCAGTGAACATGATTGGTATTACTTTAAATTCCACTCTTTCTTGGAAACCCCACATTGCAAAAATAACAAAGATTGCCTCTAAGAAACTGAGTGTCCTGTTTAGATGCAAGTTCTTCTCTTCTGAACAGTTGCTCCGTTTATACAAGGGAATTGATTCGTCCTTGTTTGGAGTACTGCTCTCACATCCGGGGTGGTTTAAGCTCTGCATTCTTACTTGATAGAGTTGAGCTGAAAGCAGTCCAACTTATGATATCTCCCATGCTAAATTC
Source organism: Panulirus argus (assembly GCA_038088735.1). Lineage (NCBI taxonomy): Eukaryota > Metazoa > Arthropoda > Malacostraca > Decapoda > Palinuridae > Panulirus > Panulirus argus. The sequence continues at coordinate 3,960 of JAYMFT010022577.1, forward strand.
CAAACTTGACCCCCTTGCCCTACGCCGCAATGTTGTTTCACTTTCCTTCTTCAATAGGTATCACTTTAGTTTTGCTTCCGAGAACTGGCTGTTTGTGTGTCCCCATCACTTGCTAATCCACGCAATACTCGACAAGCTGTTGGGTTATATAATCACTGTGTGGTTGTTAGCAACTCAAGGGTAGGTCGTTTTGTAAACTGTTTCTTTTCCCACACTTCGAAGCTTTGGAACTCTCTAGCTTCTGTCTTTCCCAATAACTATGAACGAACTGGCGCATTTCAAAAGACAGGTCTTTCACTTTCTTAAAAATTCGTAAATGCTTAGCTTTTTCTCTTTTTTTCCCTCAATAACCTCTTTATACTCTAATTAAGGCCTGGCCTTGATGTGGACTTTTGTCCGTGACTGGAGCCTTCAACGTGATAAAAAAATGTTGGTAAACTGAGGAGGACAGATGATACCTTTTATTGATACACAAAAATGAAATCACTAGTAGGGCTCTCCGAGATGGAGTTGAAAAAGAAAGAAAAAAAATAGGCAAATTTTGTGTATTTATTTTTAACACATACTTTGGACACCAGTGGAGCTATATGTGATATGAAACTATGTAAAGAACTTTTAATGAAACTTTTTTTTTTGAAGTAACAAGCAAAAGCCAGGTTTGATCTATTCTTTCTTTATTTAATTCTGAACCAAACATTACATACTTCCGAAAAAACGGAGGAAAATTTTATCTCCAGTAAATGTGTTGCGTCCCACGTCCTTTACGGTTCTGTTATATTCTGTCACTGGCACGCTTCATTAGGAGTTTTGCATATTCATTTTATGCCAATGGTTTTGGCAATGACCCATTCGTTCACTGACGCATAATGCTCGGCAGGATAAAATGACGTTATCCATGAGTTCATCCAACAATGGAAATTGAAGTTTTGCTGTAACTGTCACGGTTGACTTCACTCGGCATAAAAGAACGAAGAACATCCTGACTCCTAAGCAAATTCATCTGAATCAAAAGTTATGTATTCAAATCGCATATCTAGCAAGAAGGGTCACATAAATCTAAGTAACTGATAACATTGGTAAAGCTTCAGTTTCTTTGAAAATATCTTCGAATTTTGTTGTGGTTGATTATTTTTCCACTTTCATTGAGTTAAAATTTCTCAGCAAGAATTAAGATAAATCAGAATTTAGGTAGACTGCCTTGGGGGTGGGACATCCCTCAAAACCCGTATGTGCCTGTATGTTTATGGGCAGAACCTTGCACAAAAATCACCTGTGTGAAAATGAAGACAAATATATCTCACCGTCTCCGACAAAACCTCTGTGAACGGATGGGCTAGGCATTACTTTCTCTGGTGCACTTCGTCCTGCATCTGAATATTGGTAGTTCTCTCGTATGTGGCGTAAAGGCCCACGGCAATGGAGCGCTCTCCTTTGCAACAGACTGATGTGGAGCTCGGTAAGAAACCAAAACTAAAGAATAGTGATTTTGGATCATAGGAGGTTCTTTGTATCAAAGTGAACACCCCACAGCTATCTACCCGAAGCGAACGTCCTTAAGGTCCACTAGTTAAAGTAATTATACTTCAACATGTACATTGCCATTATAAGAACACAAGGTTTTATGGTACTACAGTTTGTATCTGCAAGGGTTTGCGTACCGTAATATGCCTTCAGTTTCCATGTGCTTGATCGTGTATATCCCTCTGAAGAATATCCTAAACTAGGTACCTAGTCGTAAATTATGCAACAAGCTCATGTCATGTTATTTATATCCAAGTGAAATCCGGGGTTTCACTATCTGCAAGCAATAATCATGCCTTAATAAACCTCATCTTGGTCTGAATGTCTCGAATGAAGCAATAAAGAGGCAGATTCAGTTCACTAAGCCTTTCATAGATCTTGAGGATATTCTGGTAGTCCCGAGATATGGCCCTGACTCTCTCTGGATCTTTGCATCCTATTCGCCGTGGTCAGTGGCCTAACTTGGCAGTTCAAACCACTACAAACCCTCCATTAAAAGACAGAAAGACGTTATTCTAGTTAACCGCACGTTATACATAGTTGTAACCCAACACAGTCACCTTATTTCCCTCTAGAGTCAATATGTATGATGATGTGTTCTTCATAGGTCACGTATTTATTCAATATATGCCACCAGTCAGGATCCTCACTAGTTACTTACAATAGCTCAAAAACCATTTCAGTTTTCTACTCGTGGTGACACCTGAACCACTGTTGTTTATCATCGGCCTACTGGTGTTGACATTGGTGTTGAGAGACCTGGGCTGATGCTGCCAGTGAAGTTCAGAACAAAATCTATTGTATTGTTAGGAAAGTTCTAATGATAATGTGAGTGGTGCTGGTGCTACTGGTGCTGCTACAGATGCTCATAAAAGCCAGTGCAATGGCAAGTACGGTTCCAGTCATGGTGGTGTATTCAGCAGTTGTTTCGCCACTGCAGTCAGCAATGTAGGAAGTGGTGAAGGGAACTTTAGTAACCGATTGCATTGCATGGAGAAGTGTTCATAGCAGTGCTGGTGACAGTCTTGGTAAAGATACTGGAAACAAAACATGCTGTGGTCCAAGTGAAGGGGTAAAATCTTTGATGAAGGGGACCCGGAACCTTTGCATTACTGCACCTAAATTCACAGCTACGACAACAAATGGAGATGTTGTGCTCAGACCAAAGTCCAGTGCCATACTGAGCCATCACAGATTTTGTGTACAACCTCAAAAGCAATATTCATTTTCATGCGATATTTATATGAACATTATCGTTAAAGTCTGCAGATTAACCACTGATGAGGAATTTGGAGAGAGGTTTTTAGTAGATGTATAGATCTACCTTTAATAGTTCATAGTATTAAGAGAAATAAGCGAAGATATATCACTTTCGATCACAGAAATAATTAGCAAATCACTAAAAGAATGACTGAAAACTGGTGAATGTATTACCAGTTCATAGATTACTATGTACGCAACGCATCTCGTGACTCTCTTGTATCAGAAGGAGATTACGACGAACGTTTTGAAAATACTGTATTGATCGCCTTTCCACTGAAATGAAATTAAGCTGAGCACAGATTCCTTACCCCGACTCCGGCGCCATGTTATGCACCAGGAAGATCCACTCCCGCCACAATATGTTGCCAGATTCACTTACACGTGGGAAAATGAGACGTCAGAGCCGCATTGGGGGGATTAAATTACTAAAGCCGGGGAGACTCTCAGGCCCATCCCGAGTATTACGGCCAGGCGCTGGTGGCGGAGGCGAGGCGAAACAGCGAAGGGGAGAGAGGAAGCTGCCAGGGATTGTGGCCGGATAGGACAACCAGGAGGAACCTTTGTGGTGGTGGGATGTTTACTCGGCAGGTTCGCCCATACAGATAGACTGCCCTCAGGTGGGGCGACCAGACGTCTGGTAGTGGTGGGGTTCTGGTATATTAATGCTACACGCGGTTGCTTACTCCCTCAACCTGACTACTACTCCCACCACTCTCATCTCCACTCTATCGTCCTGCTCCACCTCTTATGTACGTAAACACAGGAGCCCTCGTTTTACCATACGTGAATGTCCCGACCACCATGAACGACACGGATCGTTAGAGATATAATCATGACAAAAGGAAATGGACGTAACCCTCATGTTCGAGGTTGGTTGTGAGTGTATGTAATTGCTATCTGTGTTATGGGGAGAGAAATCACACTTAGTGTCGCCCAAACTCAACCTTATATGTATTTACCTTGTATTTACTTCTATGTATACGTATATGCACGCGTACGCACGCACGCACGCACGCACACACACACACACACACACACACACACACACACACACACCCTAGCCCTGCCAGGTACCCATTTTATCGAGAAACTCCAATGGGTGGATGAATAGGTGGGTTGACAGTGGACCGGCTGCCGCAAGCAGGATTCGAACCTGGGCGGGTTTGATCCCATGCAGCCCATGCATGCGTGACGGTCAGTAACGTTAAGTTCTACAGCACAGAGGTGTGTGTGTGTGTGTGTGTGTGTGTGCAGAGAAAGCAGTCTCCTGCAGAAGGTCCAGGGTCTTGACAATCGCCGCTAATGAGCATAAGAAGCAGGTCACCCTTGACACTCTCAAGTCAGACCCTAATTGTGAATGCTTTAAACTCATCCTTTCATGAGTAGGCTTCAAATTTCCCGGAAGACATCCTCATTACTTGCTGAGACGTTGTACTAAAACGAGTAGAAGACACGCAATTCTAGACAACCAGGGGAAGAAGAAAAAAAAATTGTGGAAATTGGTTAAAAGGATTTGAAAAGAGGAAAATATGAGGGACGTGAGAGACGTTTAGTGGATGTAATACTAAAAAAAAAAAAACGATAACGACACAGCAGCAGACGAAATATTATATCTATGCTCACCAGCCATAAGTCATTCTTAATGGTCAGCAGTATGTGTTTGACGCTGTGTGTGAGGCGAGTGAATGCCTCCGATTGTGTGTGTAAGTCTCAGCAAGAAAGATGTGTGTGTGTGTGTGTGTGTGTGTGTGTGTGTGTGTGTGTGTGTGTGCGTGTGTGTGAGTAATTAGCTATTTGCGTTAAAGTTGGGGGAAGTTTTGACCCCGTAACTGCATCCACAATTTCGTCGCGCGGTTTATTCCACTCATCCCCTACTCGTATACTTTAAGAGTACTTCTTTACACCGGCTTTAAGGCTGCGTTTACACCAAGCGAGTTGAGTCGAGTCGAGTCACGTCAAGATAATTCATCACGCGTCATGAATAGCCACTCCAGTTTAACACTGATTTGTATGGATCTTTGAGAAAAACGTTTACACCGGAAGAGTCGAGTCAATTCGAGTCACGGCTCGTCGAGTCACATATAGGGCTGGGCCTATTTTTCACGTCAGTCACAGCGAGTCTGCCGTGATGTGAGCAATTATGCAAGTGGAGCTGCTAATCAACGTTTTTTTCAAAGATCCATACAAATCAGTGTTAAACTGGAGTGGCGATTCATGACGCGTGATGAATTGTCTTGACTTGACGTGACTCGACTCGACTCGACTCGACTCGCTTGGTGTAAACGCAGCCTAACTGTTTCTTGCTTGATTTCATGCTATGGCTCCTGGTTTCTATCACTGCATTTTTCAAATAACTGTCTATTGTCAGCGTCATGAAACCGGATCATAACGGGTTGTGATCAAAACACCCCATATTCGATTTTCTTTCATGGTAGACAAATTTTTGGCCTTTAACTTCTCATTTTTACATGGCTCTCTCGGTTCTGGCTATATGTGGGTGTGTGTTTTTTCTTTTCTGTCTGCCTGTCTTTCCTATTTACAATCATCTGTTTGTACAATACAGGGAGAGAGATGGTGCTCCATCTCTTATACTTTTCATTCATCTGCACCAAGAAATGTAGTCAAGCAGGGCTTGTGCGTAGCACCTATTGCAGAAAGATGTGAAAGTTAAAGAATATAAGAGTCATGTAAATGAAATGCTGTTCAGTGTTATATGTACGATGAAGAGAGGGTGTGTTTGTAAAATTAATGTCAGCAACAAATGCTTATGATACAGAAATGAAAAACATCAACCTTGGAGAGGGAGAGGAACTTGATAACTACCGAAGTGCTGGCTTACCGCGCAGCCGTTACTGACCCTCTTGATAACTTGGCAATGGTATGTATGAGAGTTAGCATCGTATGTAACTACCTGTTTGTTAATGTGTGCATCTACTATAACATCAGTGAGCATTTGCTCATAATCATGTTTTATTATATATTTGTTACCGATTTGCGGTTATTGGAAGTTATTTTACGGATGTGGGGCCCTGCCTTTCAGTGTCATATAGATGCTTGATCTTCAACTGGTATGTGCATTTAGTTACTCTTCGCTTGGCTTGTTCCAACAGTCTACGGCGATGATGCTTAAGGAGTAACACTTATTACACTTTCCTCGTCTAGCTTTCGGTTGCGTCCTATAATACTGCGATCTCCTCCATCATCAAAGAACAGGTTACACGTTGTCGTCGTCATGCCCGCTTATCAAGTCTCCCCTTACTCTTCGCTGTGGACAGACTAAAGACTTCTCTTCCGTCTTCGTAGCTCATTCCATTCGTATCTAGCGGCATCCTTGAAGCCGCATTACTCTGGAACCGTTCCTGCAATATGTGGCTCAAGTTGGAACATCAGATTTTACAGCATATTCCATTCTGGGGCGAACGTACATACGCCGAGAGCATCTCTCTAGACATCATACAATCCCTGATCTGGAAAGCAATTTAGACAGCAACCAAACTATAGTTTTCTTCCTTCATAATCCTTCTCACGAACTGTTATGATAAGTTTGGAGTGATGTCAACTTCATGATGACTCTGACAATACGACACCTGCAGTCCATTACCCCAGATGCAGTACCTACCGTCTGGTCTGCTTAAACGTCTTTCCATTCGAATGACTGCATTTTCCAGTTTGGATTTTCATTAGATATTTTTCCGTCACTACTGCATCTCGTCTAGGATCCTCTGCTGTATTTTGGAGTTTCTGTTGCTTTGCATTTATCATAGCATCATCAGCGAATAAATTCAGTCATGAATCCTTCTCGTTTGGCAAATCATTTTCGTAAATTAGGAATAATAACAGCTCCAGCCATTACCCCTAAAGGACTTCACTTGCTCACTTGCTACCCCTGTTCAGCCTAAGAAGGATCCTTTCATATGTCAGGTTAATCCATTGAAGCAGTTACCCTCTCTGACCCCAGCTTTGATGTTTACATTCATCAGTCTTCTTTGGAAGACAGTATCAAAGATGTTTTCTGGGATGTTAATACATGTTCATAAAAATCTACTGAATTCAAGGAATATATTTTCCATCTGAATCCACGTTGTCTCCCATTTAGTCAACGCGTACCAGTCACGTGCTCCTCTATCTGCTTCCTGATTATCTTTCGTGCGTTGCAGGCTATGCTCGTTAACGATATAGAACTGGTCAACAATACACGGCTACCTTCCTCTCACCCAATCAGTGTTGATACAATGCTGGCTCTCTTCCATACCTTTGAAAGACTTCCCCAACTGAGAGACATTCTATACAGCAACATTAGTGGTCTAGCAAGAATCTTCGGGCATTCTCTTCATTCAATTGGCGAGATGCAATCTGTTGTGGGCTTTTTACTGCTCTACCTCCTTTATGACCCTCATCACTTCCACTGGATCCAGCATTTTCTAAGGCATCTTCCTCTTCCCTAGCTAGAAGTAGTGGTACCCCTGGGTCCTCGTGTGTGAACTCACTCTGACACTTCATACTCCGTTACTTACGATGTCTTCCTCTGTATCCATAACTTTCCCCTCAGAGTTCTTTATCATGATAATGTTGTCCTTTGCTGTTATAACGTCCCTCTTGTGAGGTTTCATATGTTTTAAGCGTTCTTCTGGATTAACTACAATAATTCTTTCGTTACTCTCTTTTCCTCTTTATCCTGATGTGGTATTTCATGATCCTCTTTTATCTGTCAAATGCAGCCTGACTCCTGCATTGCACACATCTACCCATCGGTGTGTTTCTGTATTTTCTTGTTTTCCTTATTTTCCTTTCTTCCCTCACTCTGCCGTAAAGTCGGTACATCTTTCAACGCCTTGGTTGGATATGTCACAAAATCTAACACGGTGTTGCCCTCTATCCACTTTCTTTCCTTGAAGCAGGTGTTAAAGGCCCCATTGCCTCCTTTATAAAGTGTACCATTCTGGATCCACTTTATGTCCATAAGCATTTCTATTACTTAATCCATGCCAAGTGTTAGATTATCACTTTTTCTAAGCGGAAGTACGTAAGAAGTGATTTTAATTTCAAGGCTCTTGTGCGTGAAAACTAAATCCAGCTTTCATGATACATCCGATCCTCAAACCCTAACGGCTTCTGTTTTATTTGGGTATAAACCGTTCTTCTGCATGCATTCTGGGAACCTGAATCTCTGCGCGTGCTTACCCTCACGCAGGTCTAAGATATTCCAGTCTGCTTCCTGATAGTTTAATTCCCACAGAATGAAAGCGTTATTACCGCTTCACATGTCTACCCTCCCATACTCCAGCACCACTGGGATTATCCCTATAATTCTTTCGACTCAAAAATTTAATCTAGTTCTTCTAACCCTCGTGGAGGATTGTGCCTCAGTAAGGTTATTATACAGAGCTCTTCAGCTACTATAATTCCGAGCATTTCTTGTCAAAAGGTCTGCTCCTCATCATTACTTCTTGAGATTTCATGGATTCTTTCACAAGCAGGGCCAGACCTCCGCCACTGGCTCCATTCTGTTTCCGTGTGTGTGTGTTAAAGTGTCTATATATAAGTGTGTGTTTCTAAGAGTGTGCATGCATGAATTCCTCTCTGTGCACATGTTTTATGTGGGTAAATGTATCTGTTGCCATCTGAGTGTGTTTGCAAGCGTGTTTGTTTGCATGTTTTTCATGGAGTGTGCATGTTTCTTGTGCTTGCTCTGTTACTGTTGTTTGGTATGCAAGGAATTGTGTATGCGTTCATTTATTTGTGTGCAAGCGGGTGAGAGAGAGTCCCGAGAACGAGATTTCGACATGAAAGAAACGGTTAGCGAGTGGCGCCCACCGCAAGTTGTTGGATAATGCTGTTTCTCTCAGCGGCCACTCCCTTGGTACTGTCATCCATTGTAGGTTCACTCCGTTTTAACTTCAGCCGTGAATCTAAAGTTTATGTAATCACTCCATACATGTTTCTAAACCCTCTCGAAATTGCCATGAACAATCTTTCAATTTTCTTGCTTGTCGTTCCCATGTTTTCGAGCGATATGTTTTCCTAAGGAATGTCCCAACCTCAAGGACCTGCATCTTCCTCTTGATGTGATACTTATGGATTTAAAGCTTTGGGTTTGATGCCTTCTATTTGTTTCAAGCACGTACCATTATGTATTGCTCTCTTCTGTCCAAACTGTATAGCTCAAGCTTTTCCAGCTACTCGTAGCAGGTCATGTGCTCCAATACATCACTTTTACTTGTATAAATGTTTCTATATATTTTCTAATTTTTGTTTTATCCCGCCTGTTGACTGGCGACCACACAACACAGTAGCATTCTGTTCTACTTCTATATACACTAAACAATTTCTTCCCCTGCTGTCTGCCTCTTGTGATAGTTGTCAATATCCTCCACTCATTATTTCGCTTGAAAGCACTATCGTATTAATACGTTCCTTATGTTCAAGTTTTACACTTACAGTAACACTCAAGTCTTCGACATTATCTTTGTTTAAAAATTCTTTCCCCTTTGGGTCTTTGTGGGAAGGCGTTAATACAATTAATCGCTCCAAAACTTTTTGTTCAGATTTCTTCATTAAATGCCGTTGAGTCTCCTCCGCATCTTAGTAAGCCATCATTCAGGCTACTTTGTAGTCCCTCTTGGTCCCTTTCATTACCCACAGTTTCACATACTCTAGCGTTGTGTACAGGAAATCTGAAAATACTCTTGTATATAATATAATGATTAAAAAGGTTATAGCGGCTAACATTCTACTCCCGAAAGGACACTTTCTTCATCGGACATGGTTCCTTTTGTCACTACCCTGAACTTTCTGTTGGTTAAAATCTCTTCAATCCACATTCATAGTTTTTCTTTGATCTTCTGTCTATCTTTCCTATGATAAATCATAGTTACTTTGTTAGTTGCTCTTGCATAATCAAATAAACCAAAGTCCTTTTTCTTCCACTATGTTAAGCTTTCGTGAAAAAGACCACATGGAAAATGAAACACGAGATCCTGAGCGCTTTCGTTTATTAACATATCTTCAGAGGACAGTGTTTCCTTTTCCATGTCTTTTTTTCAGTAATTATAAAATCACGTGTTTGTTGTGATTCTGGGTATATATATATATATATATATATATATATATATATATATGCCCAAAATCAGTACTATCTGGTTCCTGTTTATGAGGCTCACGGGTGTGATGATGCAGGATAGTCTTACCCCCTCCTCAGCCATAAGGCTATGAGAGAAAAAAATATTCAACTGCTGGAGTGGCCTGTGACCTCTCCCGACCTTAAACCCACTCGTGAACTGCTGGAACCAAGTGAATGTCAAGTTTGCTCCCTGCCCAACTTAATCTATCCCTTACCTCATTCAGGTGATCAAGACCTTAATGGATCCAAAACATGAACCTCAGATAAGTCAGAACGTTTGTTAGTTCCATTCCCAAACGTCTGCAGATGGTAATCAAGGCCTGAGACGAGATGAGAAAGTACTTAAATGTAAGCACGACATCTCTTTTGAGAAAATATGGAGGGCGGATAAGGTTTTTTTGCGGACACTGTATATCTGTAAGAGTCTGTTAATCTCAGTCATTAACGATCTCACCATCAATGATTACTTTCATATTTGTACTGAATATGAATAATCTAACAAATCATTTTTGAGTCATTTTCATAGTTGTCGCCTACTTTTGAGGATCCAAACCCTTGATATTTTGCTTTTTGTTTTGTTCTTGTATACAAAGAGAGCTAGATTTTGTCCTGTATTTTGAAGCACTTTCTCCAAATTCAGTCTCTGTTCTCTTCTATGATATTCCACTGTTTCCATGTCAGCATTTTTTTCCTGTTCTTTTACCTTTTCTTTTTTCATTAAACTGCTTACACGCATATCCACCTCCAATTCATCCATTGCTTTTTGTCCCTCGGTATCGTTCTTTCTTTATTATCATACTTCCTTTTCGTCTGGAGTTCATGAGAGTACACTGTAAAGACAGACAACAGAGGGCCCATTGGCCCACGTCTAGATCACTGCTTTGAATCTAATGCCCTGTATTCCTGTTTTAAGTGAATAAGAAAAGAATAGAACGGCACGAAAGCTCTCTCCCCGCTCTCTAATACTATCGGTGGCAACATCCGGCATGATATAGAATGAAGAAAAACCATGTTTTCGTGAAGTAAGCCTGCGTGGAACTCAACGGGATAGAATGTAAAAGATTTCCTACTATGAAAATTATTACAATGTCAGACCCTCTGCTTTATTTCGAAATATCTTTATGGTCTAGAATAGGGAAAAGGGATTCATGGGTATGTGTATCTTTTTTCTTTAGTTCATTCGGTAAATTCTTTAACTTACATATGTATATGCACCGCTGGTCGGATTCGATCCCTGGGTGTATATACTCATGAGTTTCTATGAATATATTTGTCACACCATCAGCGATGCGACAGATCAAAGTCTTTGTTACTCTAGCTGACCTAAGATTGGGACACAGCACAAAGCGCAGGGTGACTAGTGTCTTTTAACCTACGTGAGGTCAACGAAGCTGGACGCCTCTAGAAGGGTTCGAATGCGACCCGTGGTCTATATTCATTTGCCATTCTATAGATATATTTGTCACACCACTGGTGCCGTGATAGACTGAAGTCCATGCAACCCTTACCGAGCCAAGGCTGGGGCATAGCACGAAACATTAAGTAACCAGTGGCTATGTATTTTAACCTACTTGTGGCAGAAGTAGCCGGACGCCACTTCTAGGGTTCGAATCTGACACATGATGTAGAAACATTTGTATCTATACATATTCTGGGAGCGCTGAGGAATGTGTAGAAAGAGAGAACGTCATCTGGGAGGGCAAAAATGGGTATATTTGAAGGAATAGCAGTCCCAATGGTTTTATATGGGTGCAAGGCAGGGGTCTATTACAGACAGGGTTGTGCGAGGGAGGGAGGATGTATTGGAAATGAAATGTTTAAGGAGAATATGTGGTGTGAGATGGTTGGATCGGGTAAGTAATGTAAGGGTAAGAGAGATTTGTGGTAATTAAAAGAGTGTGGTTGAGAGAGAGAGAAAAAAAAAGGGGGGGGGGGCATGCTGAAACGATTTGGAGAGAATGCGTGAAGAAATGTTGACAAAGAGGAAATATGTGTCATGCTTGGAGCGAACAAGGAGAACCGAGAGACCAAATTGGAGATGGAGATGAAATGAAAAAGATCTTGAGCGATCGGGGTCTTAGTGTGCATAAAGGTGAAAGGCATGCGCAGGACAGAATTGGAACGATGTGGTATACGGACGACGTGCTGTCAGTGGACTGAACCAGGGCATGTGAAATGTCTGGGGTAAACCATGGAAAGGTCTGTGGGGCCTGGTAGTGGACATAGAGCTGTGGTTTCGGTGCATTACACATGACGGGTTGAGACTAGATGAGAACAGATGCGGCCTTTCTTCGTCTGTTCGTGACGCTACCTCCCATGCCCCTCAATTATACCCTCAACTATCATATTATTCACCTTAGCAACTAAATCACCCATCACTAATACACGGTCTTTTACATCAAATTTGCTGACACACTCTCTGATATATATATATATATATATATATATATATATATATATATATATATATATATATATATATATATATATATA
>JAYMFT010022588.1:0-16356 GCA_038088735.1 Panulirus argus
ACATATATATATATATATATATATATATATATATATATATATATATATATATATATATATAATTTTTTTTTCCTTGTTTATTTTCCAATCGAAGCTTTATTTCATGCGCTATATATAAACATACTTTGTAAGAGATATGCAATACATGCAACCCAGATTCCAAGGTGCTAATATATGATTTCCTCTCCTTTGCAAATGATCCAAAGTACTCACACGCTGGCGACTCAACACTGCATTCATCAATATCCTTCAATTCTGCTCCCACTTCTCTCACTCGATCTGCATCTCTCACCTTGACACAGAACACGACAGCTGTGGTTGTGTCGCTATATCTCAGGTCGGTTGACAACACCGAGGAAAAAACATATATATATATATATATATATATATATATATCTCCAGGTTCCCTCTTTCGTCTTCATCCATCACACTGAGAGCCCGGATGACACAGCCTCCCCCCGCCTTCCAAAATACCCCCAAAATGTCATTAACATAAAAGAAAAAACAGAAAAGAACATTCAACACAAAATATCCATGAAATGCGAATAACGTGAAATACCTGATACCGCATGAGAGCAACGATACATCACGTTGCCTAAAAATTTACAGTGAAAAAATAAAAATAAATCATCGGAAAATACTGTTTCTATCTATTACCATCAATTCCGTTCCCATTTCCACAAGTTTGTGGGAGTGTGGGTGCGTACCCAGACGTGCATTATTTCTCGGGAATTAATTTTGCAGGCTCGGGTTTCCCCCCTCGTCCCAAGAGCCCGGCAGAGGGCAGCAGCGCCTAATACTCGGGCAGGGGCTCAGCTTCCCATAATGCAAAGGTTAACATATGTTACGCTGGAGCGTGGGGGCAGCAATGGAATATATGAAACGACGTGAGTATGATCAATACTGGTTCTCCGACGTTTCAAATGGGAACTGAATCATGGTGTGATGACGGCAGCGTCATTGTTAAAGGATATAAAAACTACAAAATAGAGAGACGAAAATAAAACATTCGGGACACAGCTCCTAATACCTTCATATAACCGGGCAACCCCAACTTCATCTTCCACAAGTTACCAGACCAGAAACTGCACATTTGTTATTTTTGGGCTGTTCTTTACATCCATGAATAAATTCCCGATTAAATATTCATCTTTGCTTTCCGGATCACCAGATACAACAGTAAAGGAATTAAATGCATTTCCCAAAATGCCAAAATTTATGAAGAAAACGTAACAACACAGTATATTCGGTCTTTCGTTAATATGAATTAAAAGAATACACGATGCAACTGCTGATCTTTTTTATTACCAGCATCGAGCTATCTGACTAACTACATCACCCACGGCATCTACCTATCCGACTATCTACCTGACTGACTAACTACATCATTTACCCATATGAATAACTAATAAATGTTCTCTGGGACAGACCCGTATGTTACTTTCAATACTGAGAGGTTCCACGAAAACCGGACTTCCCTCCCTCGTGCCACGCTGCAGGTCCTCCAGGCAACCGACCCACACTCCTGCAACACCCAAAGGCTCCCAGAACCAACCCCCTCATTCATGCAAGGGATCAAGGTCCCTTACAACATTTTCAGCATGTGCTCAAAACACTCAATCTTTCTTGCAGAAGATTGCAAGTCCATCGAACACCCTCTTGCGACACCAATGGTTCCCGAGACCACCAACCCCCTCCTTAGAATAGACATTGGGTCCCCTAGAACACTCTCTTCCTCCTACAACAAAAAAAGGTGCCCAAAATTATCACTCTTTTTCTTGCAATACACGACAGATCTCTACGAGAACACTTTCAGAGGGTGCCTAAAACACTCCTTTTTTTTTTTGCAACAGATACCCGAGTCCTCTGAACATTCTCCTGCAACATCAGAGATGCCCAAAACAACTACTCTCTTTCTTGCAACAGGCTACATATAAACCACTAGAATATTCTTTTACTCTTGCAACACCATGGGTTTCCGGGAACAAATCTCTCCTCCTCGCAACACTCTCTTCTTCCCCCCCACAACACCACCTCTAGGTCTGTGGCTCTCTGTCCCTCCTATAAACACTCTGGAAAAACACCGCAGTCCTGGGGAACGCTGGTTTTCACACCGATCACGTTGAGTCATATGTGCTGAATCGAGTGGGTTTCGGAGAGGACACTTTTCTCCAATCCCCAGCTGAAGAGGCAATTCCCGAAATCGTATCTCGCCTCCTCTCAGTCCTACAAATCACGGGGACATCATCATATAATCCACCCAGCTCCGGCGATCACCATTAGGTATTTTACGCACATAAAAGGAATCGTGAAGGAGCGAGATCGGCTTGTTAAATCGTGTGATTTCCTACGTTTCACTGGTTATGGTCCCGCAGTGATTTACGGAGTGAAGGAAAAAAAAAAACCTTCCCGAGGTATTACTCACTGTTTACTCGTACTTGTGAGTGTGGCAGGCACGTGAGTTATGTACCTCTTCCTGAGAGATGATGCGGACTGCTCGTGCTACCCGCTCCGTGTACACCATTTGTCACCGGTACGCTGCAACCAGGCGGGCGGGGCGAGTCACGTGGGACCAGCAACGCCTGTAAGTTTTCCAGACGACCCCCTCGCCGTCCGAAACACCAGCAGCAACACCAGCTGGTTGCTCGGGAGCGCATGTCCACACGGAATACAACGAGGGTTCTACCCCTCTAGGAATCATTACCACCTCACGAACGACCTTTTCCTCCTCCTCCTTCTCCTCCTGGACACGATAAAGGAAGTCTGTCGAACCAGATCACAGTATTTGAAGTCGTCTGCTCCCATGACATACCACTTGAGTGTTTATATACTTATAAAGCCCCATATTACAAATATCTAAACTCTTACGGTTGGTCAAAATGTAGAGAGATTTACACTTGCTGCCAGATGGCTATCATGCTGAAGCGCAAACGTCAATGCTCGCCTCTCATTGTCCACTGCAGAAGTCCGTCAACAGTCCAGTACCTCAGCAGTTGCCGACAGATGGCTCTCATCATTTCTACGCTTTTACAACCCTAACGCGCGCCAGCCTCCCACGTCAGGCCGCCTTAAAACTCTTCTCCCGGCCGGGAGGCAGCGCATCCACCTCACCAGCTGCCGCAAGGGGTCGATATAAAACACTAAATCATCGTCCCGACGGCAAATAAAAAGTTGACGCTGTCTGGGCGGGTTAATGGCACGGCGTCTGTCTCCACGTGGCTCGGCCCTCAAAAAAAACTGGCGGGAAAAATAGTAACCGAGCACGAAGCAGCCGTCGGCATGGGGGAGGTGGACCCGGTGAGATGACCTCTAGGGCGCCACAGACTGTCCGCCACATCATTGTCCATCGCGCCAAAGGAATTCTTCGCGATGACAACTGAGGAATGTGACAATTTCTCTTTATCCACAGTCTACACTACACGCATAATTCTCTTGATCTTGTGGGATCTGAGCGTCAGCACTCCCGCGCTGCCCTCGCACTACGAGACACGAGAACTCCCCAGAATCGTAATCCTGTTTCTCAAAACATCATTCAGGGTTACGAGGGAGAGGAACACGAGGCGCTAACGTCAAAATATTTACACCCGGAGAAGAATCCCGTGTAAATCCCGTGTTTGCACATTTTTCCCACACAGTTCTTCATAATGACTCCAAAGGTCAACAACAACTCACGAGTTTTGCTTACGTTTTACATAAACAACATGGAGTACACTCTTCATTAAGCAAGTGTTGTTTTTTCAGAGTCAGTCAAGTTATGATAGTCTTCCCCGACATTGTTCTCGAATCTGGTTAACACCACATGAGTGACAGCGAGCGAAGGAAACGTCGCATTTGGCGAGCATGGGGGAGAGTCCACTTAAATCCAGGCTTCCTTGACAAGTACCGGCAAACAGAACCCTCCTCTATCCGGCTTGCACTGCGGTACCACCCGGTCCGTGGGGCGCCAGAGGCCTTGCCGAGACTCATCACACCGTCATAGACTCTCAAAAACCTTTGAGATATATATCTTGAATGCAGGAGAACTCGCAGAACAACCACATACAGTTCTATACACTGACTATACTGTATAAAGCAATACTTTACTCACATCATCCCTGCACCACGACTCACCAAAATACATTTCAGCACTGACCAAACAAAACCTGTGACAGGATCCCTCAATAGTCCAACCACTTAAAAAAAAAAGATTAAAACAAATCAAAAAAAGAATAGAGTCTGTAATTCATAAACGAGACGAAAAGCCCAATTAAAATCCCATCCTCTTCCCTCTCGCCAATAAACTGAGCGGACGGCCCCCTGTGCGAGGCCCCAATTATTCACTTCTGGAAAACAGTCAGCCTGGCGGAAGTACCTGCTGGCCCCATGGGGTAAATGCTTCAAACCCCCCCCCCCCAACCCCCAACCCCAACCCCCAACCCCCCCACCCCCCGGTTCGGGACGGAGGTCGAACGCTGTGTGCCCCTAAACGACTCTGCCCGATCGTGAAACATGGTACGGAAAATTGTTAGAAAAAAAAAATTTGCAACGAAAGCAAACACATGACTGCGGACAGGCAGGTACATCTGTTAGGGGAAAAAAAAAGAAGACCGCAGTGCTGGTGACCTGGCTGACCTGACCTGACCTGTGACGGGAGGTCAAGGCTGCTCCCGACCTGTGACGGGGTGGTCAAGACTACAGTTGTGACCTGTGACGGAAGGACAGGACTGCAGGTCCTCTACGAGAAGTCAAGAAATAAGTCTTTTACAACAACAACATTTGAAAACAAAACAAAAAAAAATCGTGTAAATAAATCGCACTGGTTTATGCCAAGAGTAAATCAATTCATCACTGTCAATCTGCGATGCACACACATGAGATTTTCTCTAAAACGACGCTTTGTAATGAAATCTACAAATAAGATCCTCACTTTTCAGCACACTCAAAACACGTATATTTTACGTGGAAACCAAAAAAAAAAGAAAAGCGTTCAAACGAATCAATCTTTTGTTATAAAACGCTGAAAAGTAATTCATGACCAGTTTCCATTCGCGTTGCTTTATGTGATCATTATACATTATCAGATTATATCTTTAATCCATGAAATGTTGTCAGAGGCGCGACTTCTGTAATACCCAGGTTCCGGGAACGGCTTGCGACACCACGAACATCAGAAATACATTAAAAAAAATGATACATCAATCCCACACCTCGCTTCATGTCCACGACTGACATTATTTCCGCCTCCGTACTTGTGGAAATTTCTTTAACTGGCAGTTCTCCTTAAATCATGCATTTCCTTTGCTACTCTCTCCTCACTAGAGTCTACGTTTCGGATTTCTCCCGTCATCGCAAAGCAGACTCGAAAGCTAGCAATGGTCTGTTGCTCTTTGCATTTCCTCACGTTTCTTACGCACAGACTTAATACAATGTCTACCAAGAGCAAAATGCAACTACCTGACACACAGGAACCGTGATTCAGAACCACACAGACGTATCAATAAGCCAATATCTCTCCCCTGCACACACCAACCCGACCAACATCTTTGAACCTACCCATCGACTCTCCCGCCGGCCAACCCGACACTAAACAATTGATGAGGGTCGAATTTGTCCTCCCCGACTCCACCCGACTTTCCCCATATCTGACTCTCTCTTGACCGAATCTTGTCCCTTGCCGTCCCAAACCCGACCTTCTGCCGACCAAGAAAAGTCTGGTCCCTCTCTCTGTCCCAGCCTACAGTCGCCACCACCACAAACCCCACATCCCAACTTCCGAACATTCAATTCCGCCTCGCCACAGACAAGTCTTATTTCTAAAGCTTCAACGGACACGTAATCTAGAAATAAATTTCCGTGTTCACTTGCGCTGCCGTCTTTTTCTCTTTCTATAACTTTACCTAAAGTGTAAGTGCTGTTGTTTCTCAAAGTGTGGAAACTTTATAATTAGTTCAGTAAAAAGTGAGTGTGCGTGTGCGTGTGTGTGTGTGTGTGTGTGTGTTTACTTCACAGCGACAACAAGTCATGGAGTCTACCTATTCATTTTCCGTCGAACTTTATCTCTAATTTCCGCTTAGACCGTACTATAGCAATTTCCGCCGCTGTACAAGGGGGAGAGGGGACGCTGAGGACAGATGCAGACTGCTACTCCAACATTCTAATTGTCTCTAGGCAGCCCCATCCGGACTAATAAATTGGCTTGGTCCGAACAATTAGGCTCAATTTGCCGACTGTTTAAGGTAGACAGTCCATGACTGCTGGAATATTGCCCAGGTAAAAGCCAGGAAGGACAAGATCTACCCGTATCCAGAAGAAAAACATACGTATCAAAAGAGACTGAATATACCTGCGCGGTTCAGGATAAGGTCGGGGGATTCAGAAGCGTAAGTTACAGCAACAGCAGCACCAGCAGCAGCATGGTGGAAGCGACCGAAACAGCATTAGGGAACGGAGTACTCAAACTAACAGCAGGGGACAGGAGCGGCCGAGGGAAAGCAGGATCAAAAAGAGAGCAGGAAGGACAAGCAGGAACAGAGAAACATCAGTAACACCACCGCTGCAGTATGAATAAAGGCGGAAATACAACAGCAGTAACGGGGAAGCAACAGTACTAACACCAGTAACAGATGTGATGGATAGGATACAGCAGGAGAGAAGCAGCGCGAGCGGGAGCTGCACCAGTAACACCCGCAGTATCAAAAAGCAGCTGACCCACCGACGAAATAGCTACAGTTTTATTAGCGCAGGTAGCAGGGAGGCGCAAAAGTAATTACCGGATCAAATTATCTTGTACAAGACTACCACCGGCCTGGTGCATCCGCTACATCCACACTATGCAGCCTTCAACACGGCCCAGGTACAGTAATGCGCCTACACTACTTGTTGCACCTCGTAATGAGGCCTGGTTTATATGACGTCGGGTGGGTGAAGCATACAGCAGGTGGAGGAGGAAGACTCTGGACTAAGGCACTCCGTATGACTCCAATCGAAGAGCGACTAAATGTTTCGGTTTCCAGTCATCTACTGGGTCAGGAATATGGAGTGGTTTTGAGGGTTCTGGACGCCATACATCCAGGAGAAGGAGTCTGGTCTGGTCTGGTCTGGTCTGGTCTGGTTTGATGTGATATGATCTGGTCTCGTCTGGTCTCCAGCCACCGCTGAGGCTTTTTCCCACCCGTACAGCGGGTTCGGTCTCCAGATACCCTCCAGGCGCACCTCAAACTACTCGGCGGGCCGGGTCTCCGGTCACAGGACAAGTCTGGTCTCCGTGGGTCAGGTCTCCACCTATTCGTCAGGTTGGGTCGCCAGCCACCCAGCGAATCGGTCCTCCAAGAAAACGGAACTGATCCAGATTTTCTTGAGGTGACCGAAAGAATCTCATCACCACAACACACAGCCAGGAGCTGCCAGATGATGACTGGTGGGGCGGGACTGATTTATTTATCATCATCATTCATTCCCGCAAGAAAGCAGCGAAATTATTCGTGCTCTCCTTCCCGTGCCGTGAGGGGCGGTGCACGGGAGAGCAAGAGAGTGCACGGAACCCCCAGTAACTGGACTAATAACGAAGTATGTCACATGCTCCACAGCGCGTGACGCCTGAGGAAGGAAGGAAGGACGGGCTGGCTGGGAGTGAGCCGGGCGTGGCTTGTGTCTGAGGCGTTCAGCAGGGGAGCCACGGTGACGACGCCGCTCCACACCACCAGTACAATAAAAAACTTTGACGGCCGAACTCACCTGTTGCCGTCGCCATTACTCCACCCCATAAGATCTTTTTAGTGTCTTTTTTTTTCATTTCCCTCGACCTGTCCTCTCTTTCCATATATACAAATAATTTTCCCTCCACCTAAGTAATTTTACTTAATATTCATAAAATATCGTCGAAAATAAGAGTAAAGACATGAGGTTGTTGGGAAAAAAAAAAAATCAGTAAATTATCTTGAGAACGAAAGGAAATGAAAAACTATTTCACAGCAAGAAACCCTGAGGCTACCTCCTCCACACACACACACACACACACACACACACGGACAATGAGAGAGAGGCTGGCCTCCCTCCTTCCATTTCCCCCAAGGACCCCCGCCACACACACACACACACACACACACCTCTCCCGCCCCATAGAAACATGGAGCCACTTCTGCCGGAAACGGAGCATCATATCCCCACCATACACGGCGGCAGCAGAGGTCAACATTACACAAGGCGGCGCACCACAGCCGACCCAGCAGGAACCACCACAAGACGTACCATACCAACAGTACCGAGGCAGGGTAAGCCGCCACCATCCAGGAAGCCGCGCCGCACCAAGGCGACCGGGGCGAGTACACCGAAACCTTCCCAAGCATCGATGCAGCTACAAGATAAAAAGCTCTCGGTCCTGCGAGTCAAGACTCACCAGTGACAAGCCATCATATCAGTCCGGGATGCACTATACGGAAACCCACCAGTAACATGGTTTGCAGATGCTACTAAGACTGTCCGCGGCGATGCTTCACCACTCCACCTCCTCCTCCTCCTCCTCCTCCTCCTCCTCCTCGAGCCATCTGTTTCAATCCCTCAGATAAGCAACTGTAATGCAGTGTTATTGCATGAGCCAAGATATACTGGAGGGGGGGGGCGGGGTTAGAGTTCGGGAGACGGGAGGAGGGCACCGGCGGTTGTTACTGCAAGGGGTGTCAAGACGTATCGGGAGGGGCTCATCCCTCACCCTGACACGTTGGAGCCCCTCAGTATTCATGCTGCCGCCAGCCTCGCCCAACATTCATAGCCGTAGCATCATCTACGCTTGCCAGCGACACACGCCTCTCTGGCACTCAGTGCGACCACGGTGGCTCCCTCAACCGCCACATTTAGTCTTGCAACTCCACTGGCAAAGCCATCTGCCTCCATGGCACTCTGTGCAACCACACTGGCCCCTTCATTAATCGCGCTGGCACCCTGAACAACCAGACTATCAGCCTCTTTAACGCTACTGGCATCCTCAACACCCAGATTGGCACCTTCAGTCAAACCAGCACAATCAGGAATCCCAGGCATTAAAACTGCGTTCAAAAGCAAGTGAGAAGTCCTGAGCAACAAAATAAAACTGGGGAACAAAGACGTAGTAGGAAAGGTGTTCTGGACGGGAACACAGTTCTCAGCGACATCAACTGAACCGTCATTTCAAATGAGTTTCCTCTCTTAAGAGGCATCCGGCAGCCGTTCTCGCCTTCCACCAACGCCGCCACCGCCACCACCTTCCTTATGGGATCGAACCCCAACCGCATGAAAATTCACGAGGGTCTTCCACACAAATCGCGGGTCACAAGAAGGGAACGATTACGGAGAGTCTTTCGAAGTCTCTTTATGGACAGCATCAGAACTTCTCCACAAGGGGAAGAGGGGGGTGGGTGGAGTGAGGAAGCGTTTATGCACGGAATTCCTAATGCTCGGAGAAGAATTGAACACGTTATCGTTTTATTCCGGCAGAATGAAAGGAAAGAAAAAAAAAAAGAGTTGGGTAGTTCTATATAAGGGGCGACGTTTTCCATACGAAACCCACCCCCACCGCTCGTCGTCTGAGGCTAAGGAAGAGAACATGCACCAGTCACGCCACGGGCGAGGTGCTGCGTTATCTCTAAAAGTGGGTCTGGCAGGTGACACTTGGGTGGATGAGTCCGCAGAATCTTGTTGTTGCCTTGGCAGAATTGAGAAGGGGCTGGTGTCCGAGGACTTCAAAGTCGTCTTGGCAAAACGTGGGATGATGATAAGTCTGCGATCGTTCCCAGAGGGGGTAATGTGACCGCTGAGAATGTCAAATGTGGTCTACTGAGGGTGTTGAATGTGGCTGAGGAGGGTCCTCCCTGCACGGTAGGTGTTGAGCACGCCGGTGCGATTGGTGGGGACGTCAGCGCGAATGGCGAGGTCGCCAGCGTGATCATCGAGGTTGTCACAGCTTGACTGGTGAGGTTGCCAGCGAGACCGGTGAGGTTGCCAGCGTGGACGTTCGGGATGTCGCCGTGATTGATGAGGTTGCCAGCGTGGTTGGTGAGGTTGCAAGCGTGGTTGTTGAGTTCGCCAACGTGATCAGAAAGGGAAGATGCCTCTCTCCTCAGTCCCTGACACCTTCCAGGTCTCCACAGCACTTTAACTATCCAGTATATCTCGGCTCATGCAATCACACGTTGCATGGCCGAGTAAACTGTGTGGAGGATCAGGACAAATGGGGGCGAGAAGGAGAACGGATTGACGGTGAAAGATTGTGTGTGGCTGATGGTGGGGAGCGGGAGGTGGGATGGGGAGGTTTGGTGACGGAAAAGGATGGGAGGGGTGAGAGGGACGGGTCAAAGGGGCGAGAGCAAGAAGGTGGCGGTGGAAGGGAATGATAGTGAACGATGGACGTAGTCATGGTGGGTTGGAGGTGCGGTAATAAGGGAAGGGAGGGATGATAGTGAGGAACGGGATGGGCGACGATGAGGGCAATAGTGATGATAAAATGGAACGGACGGAATACTCCTGTGGAACAGCAAGAAAGCTGGCGTGGACGTGACGGTAAATGGTAGCACCACAATATGTAAACGCGCCCTCGTGACCCCGGCGCTATGGGCGGCAAGATAAAACCATACCAGTAGCAACTTCTGCCACACACACACACACACACACGACAACTGTCGCTTCTAATACCAGCACGAAATGGCGACGGGGGTGAGCAGTCTCTCCCGTGTACCCCGCTGTGACGTGAAGGACTTGAGTCTTAAACACACTAGAGGTGGCTTAAAAACACACCGAAAAAACGAACGACTGGGTTCGCAGAAACAGAAAGAAAAACACAATGTCATCCAGCCGAAGCGAGACGGTAAACAAACGAGACGTTATTGCTCTCGGTGTTCGCTCAATTAAAAAAACAGTTCACTGTGCGCGGACGGAGGCGGAACAGTGAGCGCTAAGGAGCTTAATGGGGGGCAACAGTATTAATGAGGAAGGCTCCCTCGCTAATGATGGCGGAGAGCAATGCGCCGTCCTAAATGAGTGAGTCTGACTTCCATGCAGCAGGGAGACCAATTGCCGAAGGCAGCCCGATGAACGCGTGCATTACGAAATTACTGATGCAGACCAGAGCCTGACGATGCCCGCGCCCGATTCACGCCCGAGAACCACATGCTCCACACCGCCACCGGAGCCCCACACTTGCTGCCCCCACAACAGCACGGGACCTCTACACCTGCAGACCCACACCAACTCTGTGCCCCACAGCAACGCTGTGCCCTATACACTCACTGCTCACAATCTTAAATCAACACCAGGAATACACTCTTGTACTCAGGACCATGTTTACACTACTACATTCGACACTGTTTAATCCACATATATATTTCTACCTCATTATCACTCTATTCGACATGATTACACTCTTTAAAAAAGATAGAATTAAAACCAAGGTCGCATTCGCAGGAAAATCAAATTGTATTTGTCGCTGACAAATTGATACGAATGTATCTGACTGTGCTGTATTCTTTTTTTTTTACAGTATAATTCCCCTTAATCTCCGCTGCAAATTAATATTCAAATCTCACTCCACATTAATTGCAACTCGGTTACATTTCCGTGTAAAACATGATTTTCGTTTTCCAAGGTTTGTTGAAGACCACAGGAATGAAATCATTCTGCCGATGGTAATCAACAAGTCACTAGACTTCAGTCCCTAATCCCACCAAAATGGGTGTCCCGACACCAGTTCCCTTTCTCCTACACACAAGAGAAAATAAACACCAGAAACATCAACTAAACACAAGGAAAAACAATTAAGCGTATGAAAACTGAACACTAGAAAAGAAGCAACAGGAGATCCTGTCCTCCAGATGCATCCAGAGGATGTTTACAAAATGCCCCGAGTCATGGGAACACCAGCGACCCAGTTTATAACCTTACTCTTTCCGACCAGTTACGTTCATCCCCCGATGACTCGTTACGTTCTCTCATCACTTCATCTACCACTCCCGCGTGCAACGGCCTGGTAAGAACACTAAACAACTTGAGTCTGTCTGACCAGTTATGTAGAGATACAGTTAGTAATGAAGCGAGTTCTACGACACAGATACGAACTCAATGCAGGGTGGGGTTCGTGCTCGTCTAGGCTCCGTACTGATCAGTGTACATGTACGTACGCCCGCTGTCCTGCCGCAGTGCAGCTAACACTGACAACAACAGCAACAACTGCAGCGGACGAGCCAACAACAGCTCACCTGGGAGGTCACAACAACCAACTCCTCCTACAACACCCGGCCGACCAGCCAGACACATTAAAGTGGGCCATAATTAACATGGGAGAGTGCAGGTGAGAACGCTCCACGGCCGCCCATCTAATTAGTCTCAAGGTGGAGGCCCGGCGTTCCCGCTCCTAATACCAGCAATTCCAGACTGTATACCTCGGTATATCGTGTATCTGAAAGACTATATATCACACCAGCAACCCCAGACCGCTTCAAGGAACGAGGTACCTCGCTCGCTATAATTCTCATGATAATCCTCTAGTCTATCATCAAGCGAAAGGGGGAAATTTATGTTAGTTTTAGCTCATAGTTACAAGGTTTGGTTGGCTCTCTGGGCTTTAGGTCTATCAACTGCAAGGGTCAAATTATACCCAACAATCGAAAACTCTCGTAACAACTTCTTCAGGTGTTAAAAGGTAGTTCTAAGACCACATACACTCTTATGTGTATGGCCCAGAAAGTTAAGAGGCAAATCTAAGGAAATCTTTTAATTTTGAAATGTTCTTCAAGAAATCACCGAAGGATATACAAAATTCGAATCATCGTATTCCTGCCTTTAAAAAATCGTTTGGCAGTGGGAGATACCGACTCAAGGAAATGTCACTGAGTGCATTAATCAGTTCCATCATCATTCAAGGAGAGACCTCGGAGGGAATACGCCCCTAATGGGCCGAGCACTTGAAGACTGAGGTGATTTTCTGTCCGGATATCGAACCCCTGTACGCTGACGAGGCACGAACGATGAAACATATTCCATTCTCTTCTCTGCACGTACACTGTACTTGTCCTTCGTCAAGCGCCATCTAGCCAGACTCTTCCTCAAGATACTCCCAGAAGCTGAGACGTCCGACCGACGTAACAGAAACAGTTTAATGGCATCGTGAAAGCTTATAAAGCTTAGCATTTCAACACTTTCGTAATTCAAGTCTGACAGTTTTACTGCAGGTATTATGGATGGCTGAGAAGAAGGACTTAAATAGTACCATCACCAACTTCAGTTATCTTACGCAGAGGGTTCCTACGAGCCATCTCATTATCTTCCAAGTCCCGAGGATAACCGGTGTATTGTCGTCATAACCCGTGTTTCAAGTCATGATAACCTGCACGTGAGTTACGTTCGTCACCGTAACATCAGCATAACCAAGGCCACCAGCATAATGCAGGCTAGGAGCAGCATGAGGAACGTGTCACATCCTCCACGACTGTTCCCCTGCCGAGTGATGTGCTGGACGGTTAAGTAGGGGGGGAAGGATCCATCTATTTTACGATCGTTACAGACCACCAGGTCTTCTGTTACATGACTGTTGCATGTACTCTCACGTCGTCTAGCAGATTTCCTCGTCATAAACCCATCAGGTCCTCTGGTATCTAGTTATCCCATGTTCGCCAATGTACCTCGTCACATCCATCACAAGTCACTAGTACCACTAGAAGCAGTACCAGCGGGGATCGCTTCTAACATGCCCAAGTACTAAACCAAATGTTACACTGGACCTGCGTTGAGGGCGCCACCACAAACGAACAACTACCCTCCCCACCGCCAACCACAGTTATCAAGCACCATGATGGCCCCCAGTTGTCGAACAGTAATCAACAATTGAGCTCTTACAACTCTGAAAATGGAAAAGTGCCGACATAAAATCCAAATTTTGCCTGATTCAAAAGTTTCTCGGAGTTAACCGTACGTCGACGCAAAGTCCGAGAGTCCTTCTCCTCTTTTATATCGAGTCAAAGCCAAGGGGCTGTTGATTTTGTGTTTCACGTCAGTCAGTGTCTAGTAAAGCTGGGAAATCTTTCTTGTTTCGTGTCAAGGGGAAACCTGAACTCGTAACTGTACTTCTTCATG
Source organism: Panulirus argus (assembly GCA_038088735.1). Classification (NCBI taxonomy): domain Eukaryota; kingdom Metazoa; phylum Arthropoda; class Malacostraca; order Decapoda; family Palinuridae; genus Panulirus; species Panulirus argus. The sequence goes on from JAYMFT010022588.1 coordinate 14,074, forward strand.
TCGAGGTGAAGCCAAGGAAACTCAAAATTGTTGTTTTAGAACCGCCAACAGCATCCTGCCCGGCACGAGCCGTTCCCTTATTCCAGGATCTCATTTCCTGGGAAGTCCTTCACACGTGTTTCAGAATGCCGAGGAGAGCCGTTCTCGTGTTTCAGGTCGGGGTGAGGCAGGACGGACGGTAGTTATCGAGTTGCACACGGGGTACTGGATGAGAGGAGCAGCTTGCAGACTCACGTTATGTGTTACGGCAGAAGGATCTCCTCAAGACAAGACTCAGGAAGATCGACCTTAAAGACAAGCGTCAGAACCCCAGGGCCCCCCCCCCCTTGTCACCACCCTTGACAGTGCTACGGCACAACTCCAGACTTCCGTAGGGACCATCGTCTGACCTCATCCCCTCACACTGTCTCAATCGATCGATATGTAAGACCTATGGCCTCTCCTCTCCCCTCCCTCCCTCCCTCCCTTCGAAGAACACTATATCATAAAACTACTTGAAGGTCAAATCCTTAGAATTTGAAAACAATGTCAAACAAAAAAAAAGGACAGTTTACTCGGCGAACTCGTAACGATACAACCACCTCTAACCCAACACCTTAGTGCGTGATATCTAAAACATCATTAGCGTTAACTGTTATCAACTTTGTCGACCTTGGTAACAACGGTCATAATAGGGAAGAAGACTATGAAATAAGTTTAACCTCGATGCCAAAGAAAGGTAAAAGCAAATATGAGAAGTATCATTATCAACCTCTATACCACAGGAAAATACACAGAAAAAAAAGAATTATTGGCTAGGCTTGGGACTGGGGGCAAACGCTAACTGCAAGGACTCCGTGTTCCTAGCGACTGCAGGGCCCGACTGTATCCCTCATTAGTGCTGAAACGTGCATGACTTTTGCAAAACTCATCACAAGACAATCCATTAATACACCGTGACCAATCCACCAGAGTGCCTTAACATGCTAACGATATCGCTTGTTTTTTCCTTTTTTTTTTCTTCTTTACCAGCGAACCGAAAGTCATTCTCTAATTACCGTCTAAGCTCCACTTGCGCGATGGGACGCCAGTTGCTCCCAACGACACAGGAAACCGGGGAATCACCTAGGCCTGACAATTAGCTAATGAGTCTGGTACATTTAGATGGCCACCACTCCCTTTGCCTCACATCACTAAACACCCACCCACACACACACACACACACACACACACACAGCTGCGTAGCTTGAAGCGTCAGGACAGCGTCAGCGACATTACCGGGTAAAACACTGGACCATGTAACTGGTTCTGACTGGCTCTCTGTGTTTGTAATGTGAGGTGACGAGTATGTGTGTGTGTGTGTGTGTGTGTGTGTGTGTGAGGTTAGGTGAGAAGCCTATTGGTCCTTTACGCTCACCATCCTATATTAAACTTGGCAAACGTTTACGGAGGAAAATCTCAGTCGCGTTTGGAGTGTAAATATAGCCATTCGTAAATAAAATCCTAGCTGGAATCTGAGGAGCTGTAAATACGACTTTTCACTGTTGAAAACACGCTAATAAAGTCTACTTTATTGCATTTCTATCTTCACAGGGATAAATAAAAATCTGTTTTCAGTTTACATTTCTTTTATTTATCTCCTGGATGAACGCAGCCGACTTACTTTAGGATCCTTTCAAGCATACCGGGGTAAACCCAATCTAACCTAACCCAACTTCACCTAAATCAATTTTGGTTTGTAAGGCGAGAGGTCATATATATATATACGATGGACAGCCTCACAGAATTCCTTGTGCTGCCCAGGATAAAATGATCCTCTGCACGGGGGGGGGGGGAAAGGAGGAGGCGTGGTTGCTTGCTTAAAAATTAAATTAAATAGCTTTGAGGAATTTGCAAACTTTCCCACTTGCAGCCATAACGAGTGACGTCAGGCTTTTGTTACAAACTCTTGGACGCTCTCGCGGCCTCTGAAGTTCCGAAACAATGCTTTACTTTATGCGATGTTTCGTTGGTAAATAAGAAAAAAACGGTCTGACGCTGCCATTTCATCAGGAAAACTTTTGAGGAAGAGGAATATATGCTGCATCATTTGGATTAAGAAGGCTGCCCAAGGAGAGGGATGTTTAGAAAATGGGCGAGAAAAATTAGATGACTTTAGCGTAGTTGTGTGAGCTTCAGCTGTGACGCGGTATCGCTGTTGAAGAAAGAAAATGGAAAATAATATCGCAAGGAGGAGGTTCACTGAAAATTTGTCCTTAAACCTTAAGCATCACACTTTTCACGCTACCACGATGAATGTTAGAA
>JAYMFT010022599.1:0-16355 GCA_038088735.1 Panulirus argus
CGCTACCTCGCTAACGCGGGAAAAGGCGAATATGTATGAAAAAAAAAAAAAAATATATATATATATATATATATATGTGTGTGTGTGTGTGTGTGTGTGTGTGTTCATTACTTTTCATACACATTCACCACTTCCAATGTCAGTGAGGTAGCATCAAGAACAGAGGACTGAGCCTTAGAGGGAAAATCTTCAAATGTTTTTAACATTATCTTTATCAAAATGGAATACATTCTGTGTAGTAACTTTTAAAGAGAGATTGTTACTCCTACTGGCTTAAGTGTTCATAATATTTCAAACTGCCATGAACATTATATGATATAATTGCCATAAATTATAATTATATGATGTCACTTCCCTAAATGTGGGTGGTAGGGATGAATTATTCCTCATCTAGGAAGAGGTGTGTGCTTGCAAGTACTGTCCATGATCCCAATAACACTCTTCTAAGATCTCTCAGTGTATGTTAGTTACATAGAACACTACTCCAAGTCACTTGAAATGCCTTTTTCCCTAGAATAGCTACAAACATCATTGAAAGTGATGTTGAAGTTGACTGTCAATATGGCGTCATATCTCATTAGTTGCTTAAGATCTGTATTAAAACCCTTAAGTTTAAGAATAATATGACTGAAAATATCTTGTGTTACAAGGAGCCAATGTTTCAAAACCTTTACAAAGAACTAAACATTTTCAATTGTGGCTGAAAACTTTAACTTCAAAAACTTATGTATTTACCGGCATTCACAGATTGAATGATTGATTGAATATTTGACTTGCTCTAACCTTTGACACTACTTTTTATCATTTTCATTCTTTGGTGTGTTTCAGGATCTGTTTAGATCTCTCTCTCTTATCATTAAATCCTTTTCCATTCCAATGAGTTGAATCAGGTACAAATAAACATATATGCCTGTTTTATAATGTGAGTACCCAGCCCCATAAGTAGAAACACAGATACTTAATTACCAACAAAATACTTGAGTCACACACCACAGGCATCAGGTACAAGGATACGTAATGACATAGGGTACACTTGAGTCACCATCCCCACAGGCAGGTAAGGGAATACTAAATGACCTGGGGAATACATAAGTCACCAACTCCTCAAGCAGTAGGTACAAAGATACTTAATAACATAGGAAATACTTGAGTCACTAAGCCCTGAGGCAGGTGCAGGGGTACTTAATGACCTGGGTAATGCTTGAGTCACCAACTCCACAGGCAGCAGGTACAAAAATACTTAATGACCATGGAAATACTTGAGTCAGCAGCCCCACGGGCAAGTACAGGGATACTTAATGACCTGGGGAATACTTGAGTCACCAAGCCCAGAGGCAGGTACAGGGATGCTTAATTACCTGGGGAATACATGAGTCACAGACCCACGAGTAGGTACAATGATACGTAATTATCTGGGGAATTCTTGATACCATTTTAGACTTTTTCTTATTTTAGCATCTTAATTCCTCTCCCTACTAAGTATCTAACTGCCCTTCCAACTTAAGTATCTAACTGCCCCTCCCACCTTAAGTATCTAGCTGTTCCTCCGAACTTAAAACTAATTGCTTCTACCAACTTAAGTCATAAGTATGTTATTGCCTCTTTTGCTTAAGTATCCAATTGCTCCTCCCAATTTAAGTATGTAACTACCCCTCCCAACTTAAATATCTAACTGTTCCACTCACCTTAAGTCTGTAACTGCACCTCCCAACAAAAGTATCTAACTGCTGCTCCCAACTTAAGTGTCTACCTGCCTCTCCCAACTTAAGTATCTAACTACCTCACCTAACTTAAGTATGCATCTGCCCTTCTCAACATAAGTAACCACCTCTTCCAAACATAAGTATCTTGCTACATCTCCCAACTTAAATATCTACAAGTGAATACCTCTCCCACCTTACGTGTCTAACTGCCCCTCCCCGATTAAGTATCCAACTGCCCTTCTCAAATATTTAAATAACTCTCCCAACTTAAGTGTCTAACTGACCCTCCCACCTTCACTGTCTAACTTCCTCTCCTAACTTAAGTGTCTAACTGCCCTTCTCAATTTAAGTATCTAACTGTCTCTCCCAGCTTGTATATCTAACTGCCTCCTATCTTAGCAAGGTAGCATTAGAAATAAGCATGCAGCAGCCTCATATGCCCACATCCATTATCTATCTGTCACGTATGATATACCAACACCTGATCCTACAGTAATAATAGTTATGATATTTTTCTTTGTGTTTGGTATAATGCAGTTATTTTTAGGCTCATTTTTCTCAGTTGGGTTGTAATCTTAGTTTAACTAAAGCTATATTTACTGTCTCCCATATTTTGCCTTGCTGGGACACTTTGAGATTGCCAGGACTGGGGAGAAAGAAATGAAGAAAATCACTTTTGCAATCCTGTGGGGTTAGGTTATTTTGTCATACAAAATTGATTTCCAGTAGCCATAGATTATTTCAAAATAGCCATAGAATAAACTTAATTGGTCACTGTCGGGGTTAAAGTATGCAGACAGTTGAAGACTTGAATGAAAGCAAGTATAATACTTTAAAGTTTAGCCTTAACGAAATATGCAGAAAATTTGTATGGTTTTTATGATATAAGAATGGAAGTGCTGACCTGAAAATATATGGAAAGTTTCAAAATGTATTAGTGAAAGAGCTGTATTAGCACATCATTTACATTATATTTACCTTATTCTTCATATTGAACATTCGACTCTCAATGTATGAAATTTCATTTTGAATTTAGAATTAAAGAAAATATATAGGAAAAATTTTCTGTTGGATAATAATCTTGGATTGTTTTACCTCACACTATTGCATGATGATCTGGATATAATTTACCTCAGACTATTGCATGATAATTGTGGTATGTTTTACCCAAGACTATTGCATGATAATCATGGTATATTTTACCTCAGACTATTGCATGATAATCATGTTATATTTTACCTCAGACTATTGCATGATAATCTTGGAGTGTTTTACCTCAGACTGTTGTACAATGATCTTGGTGTATTTTACCTCAGACTATTGCATGATAATCTGGTATAATTTGCCTCAGACTATTGCATGATAATCTTGGTATATTTTACCTCAGACTATTGAAAGATAACCTGGATATATTTTACCTTAGACTGTTGCTTGATGATCTTGGTATATTTTACCTCAGACTGTTGCATGGTAATCTGGGTATATTTTGTATCTGACTATTGCATGATAATCTTGGTATATTTTACCTCAGACTGTTAGCATAAGTGTTGAAATTTGATTAAAAGATTTTTCTCACTGATTTAGTATTCCTGCCACAGCATCGAGATACTCAAGAAACTTTGGCTGTGCTGGACCGCCTTGATCTGGATACAGACAAGCCCAGTGAGGAGGAAGTTGCCAGGAAGTTTGGATTTGAAGATGATTACTTCTCAGGAAACCTTTCGTGGTGGCAGAAGACAAAACCAAAATTATGGTCCCTCTTCGATGAACCATACTCCTCTCAGGCTGCTAAGGTATACTACTATGATATTAATGGCTCAACAGGGCTTCATATTATGGCATCTTTAATGTGACAGGAATATGAACAAGATGAATGAAAAATGGACAAGTTTGGGAAATGTTTGGTGAAAATTTTGTGGATGTATATTGGAGTGAGAATATTAAGAATATTTTAGGCAGGTGACATAATCAACAGATTTGCTGTGGATAAGACTAAGATGGAGGTCAAGTTGTTGTTTAGTAAGGCATCAGTGGGATAGAAAGTGAAACAAGGCCATTGAATAGGTTAGTAGAAAGTACTTATTAAAGGTTGGCAGGTTGGTTGATTACTTGGGCTCTAAACCTATCAAATGACAGAGTCATTAAAACCATTAGACTTTTAAGGGTAATTCTAAGTCCACATACACCCTCAGTATATATATGGCCCATTATCAATAAAGAAATCTCAAAAGATACATAGTGTTGGATGACTGATGTATAGTCAAGAAATTTCTAAGCATGCATAATCCTATGTGACTGATATAAACCAGAAAGGCTGAGAAATTGAGAAATAAGAAAATATATTTAATAAGAGAGGAAATTATTTAAGAAATTGGAATACAATTGTTAGAAATGTCTTGTAGATATGAATAGTTATGTGTGTAGCTTTTGAAGTAGTTGAATATGGTTAGCTTCATGGTGAAGAGAAGGAAGATGTACAACAAAGATAGCAAGGCTTTGAATATGGAAGTCTGATACCTCAGTAAGGATGAGTACATATAAACCTTTAACTTTATTGGAGAATAACTTTATTGGAGAATAAAGAGGAACTATTTAACTGAGTTTTAAAGAGGAAGATTGTAAGAAAGTTGGTGGTAGTTTTTTGAAAACACAGATGTAAGGGAAAATGATAAAAGGTTATACAGAAAAGAGAAGTCTGCATTGAAGAATAAGGAATTTTAGCATATGTTCCACATATAGATGTTTAGACTGTGAATGTGGCTGAAGAAGTGAATGTGGCTGAAGAAATGAATGATTATTTGGAGAAGGTATTATTCTTTTGATGCTGTCACAGTAGTGCTTCCTTATGCAAATGAGACCAGCTGGTTCACATAGTGGAATGTGTAGAAAATTGGCATTATGATTTTGCAATTTTTGGTACTTTATTGTCTTTGACACCTGTGAATCATGCTATTTATGGAATTACAATCAGCAGTTCTGAACCATTGTTGTTTTAGGAAGAAAGTCTTAGGATTTAACACTGACATTTTATTGCTCCAGTTCTCTCAATTCTGAGTTATTTTTTTATGTAACATTACTTTCATTCTATTTATGACAATATTCATGTATGTAAACTCTGCCATAGTCTAGTTTGCCACTGAGATGTATTAATTTTCTTATTTTGTCACAGGTCATTGGTGTGATCTCGGTATTCTTCATCTGTGTGTCAATCCTATCATTCTGTCTCAAGACACACCCAGATATGCGTGTGCCAGTAATACAGAATGTTACAGTGCAGACAGCAGAGAATACCACAGCTTGGACACTTGACAAGAAGGCTACTAATGCTCATGAAGCATTCTTTTATATAGAATGTGTTTGTAACACCTGGTTTACATTTGAGATATTGATTAGGCTAATTGCATCTCCCAACAAGTTCATGTTTCTTAAGGCATCAGTGAACATGATTGATTTTATTGCCACATTAAGCTTTTATGTGGATATTCTCCTCCAGAAGTTTGCATCACATTTAGAGAATGCTGATATCCTAGAGTTCTTTAGCATTATTCGAATAATGAGGTTATTCAAATTAACGCGTCACTCTTCAGGACTCAAGATCCTGATACAGACCTTCCGAGCATCAGCGAAAGAGTTGACTTTGCTTGTGTTTTTCTTAGTGCTCGGTATTGTAATCTTTGCTTCCCTGGTATACTATGCTGAGAGGATTCAAGCTAATCCACACAACGACTTCAACAGTATCCCACTTGGTTTGTGGTGGGCATTAGTCACCATGACCACAGTTGGTTATGGGGATATGGCACCCAAGACTTATGTGGGTATGTTTGTTGGTGCCCTGTGTGCCCTTGCTGGCGTGTTGACAATTGCACTACCAGTACCAGTCATTGTGTCCAACTTTGCCATGTACTACAGTCATACACAAGCTCGAGCCAAGTTGCCCAAGAAAAGACGGAGAGTCCTACCAGTGGAACATGTTCGTGTGGGACCTGTTATTCCTCCACCCAAGCGTGGAGGAGGACCCAATGCCATGAATCGTGGCCCTGGACCAAAGATGGGTAAGCTGATTCAGTCAGAGTTTTTCATAGTTTTGGTACATCATTTTGAGATTTTTTTCACTGCCATGATCACCACCACTCCTTTAGCTTATCATCATGCCTCTACTCTGCTTTATTTACCCTTGTGAATAACAACCTTGATAAATAACCAGTGCTCCTTTCAATCACACCAGTACACTTTTAGTATTAGTTTTGAAATGGTATTATATTCTAAGTATATATCAGAATTGAAAGGCAAAGGTTTGATTATGCCAACTTCATCCATATAGGATATAGTTTAGTCTTACATACTATTTATCAGTAATATGATTATCTGCTATGAGAAACATTGTTATAAAAGATATACCAGTATAAGATTGAATATGTAACAAGTAAACATACTTCTCACTGTGTATTAGTGAAGAATGTAGTATTCTACTTTATTTAATCATAAGATTGAAGTAGCTGCCAGTCATTTATATTAAAAGAAATAAGAGTATGTTTAGGGTAGTTGCTTTAGTAAGAATACGTCTGGGAAAAGAAGAAACAAAGGTTTCTGAAGCTTCCCTGTGAAGGCAAGAAAGACAGTTGGGTATAGAAAAGAAGAAATGAAAATAGCAGACTTATGGGAACAGTACATAATTTGAGGGCTTGGGACAGACCATTAGGTGTGAATATATTGAAAAAGCTCTGGGTGAAAGATTCTTCCATGCCTCTTCAAGCAACTACCACTGTATTTAGTTAGGTTATGCAGAAAAGAGAATATGCCACTGAGCATGTCCCTCCCCCTTAATTGAAAATGAAATGAATTCCTAAACAGGAGTTTGTTACATCATGCAGCTTGTAGTACTCAGTTCACAAACAGAAACCATGACCTCACTTTTAACTTAATGCATATAATTATCTATATAAACTTCTTTACCATAGAATCTGAAATCTTAAAGTTTTTCATACAATTAATTTTTATGCTTTAAACTTAGATGTAAATACAGAATGATGTACTACATACACCAGTATGCTGGTATTTAATGTAGCAGCAGAAAATTGGTAATTATTGTTACAAGTGCCTGTAAGTATGGAAACTCCTAATTTATTTATGTACCTTCAGAGAAGCTCTGGAGTTTTGATATATCCTCTTCATTCTTCTACAAATGCAAAATACTTAAAATGCTAAGGGTAGGCCAAAAACTTGATTGTTTTTTCATATTAAGTAATGTGAGAAAAATCAATGTAACACTATGCCTTAGTTTTGCAATTTGTGTTTATCCACCTATCAAGGTCTGCATCCTGAACTACCAACAGATGGCTGTATATATTACTGCAACTTGTGATACCTCTGTGGCTCTATACTCTGCTCTATCCTGCTCCAAATGAGTCATCTGTAGTCATGCTGGCATCATGATTTTGTATATTTGACATTTAAGAACCAGCAGTCATGGGTCTCCACATGAATGATGACTGGAATGAGTCTTCAGTTTTCTCAATCTTTTCATTGATACAGGCATGATAAGATTTGATCATGTGACTGTGACAGTAGTGGGTTTGATTACACATTTCATCAATTTTACCGGTACTAGATCATAGCTAAGATTTCAGTTTTTTGTTAACCCATAAGAAAGAATGCAAATATTCATTGTGGCAACAACAATTTAACTCTGCATATTATGAAAGTGTTATACCACTGCAGTTTCATCACCCTACAACTCTCTGTTGCGTGTGCCACTACTAACTCATCCTAAATTCGTTGTAATATGAATTATTCTTCACATGCTTAACCTAACCTCTTGCCTTAGTGAAACAAATCCTCCATCATTTCCCTCATAGCAATTGTTTATGTGTTTTTCCTGGGTGTTTCTTATTAGCACTACTGCACTATAGGAGTACCAACATACTGTATTTTTTTTTTTTTTTTTTTGTAAAAGTCTGTTTTAGTTCTACATCACTATTAGCTTTGGATGTTGAGTAAATTTGTGCTGCAGTACCAATTCATTGTTTAGATGATACAGTACAATAACAGTTGCCGAGAATAGATTGTAGTACAGTATTGTATTTTAATGAGTGGTACTAGATAAGGTGATAACAGTGAGGGTTATGTATATTAGGGAAAATATGTGGTGAATCAATGTAAAAGTTGGTAATGCACTTGCAAAAAATCTACAGAACCTATGAGAACCATACCTAAACTCCCTTGCAGTTGAAATTTATCTTAATATTCAGTATGTTGGTCAAGATATACTAGTCACACCTCTGACTGAGCATTATGCAAATGCCACTGAATGTTAACAAATAGGCGAGAGATGAAGCATGTATGCAATCCCCATCGGCTTGCAAATTAAATGTGCATTTCTATGATTTTGGGAGTAGGTGAGAATAAATGAGGTTTTCATAGGCTGCTTTGACTTTTTCAAGTGATTTACTACTTTTTACATTAGTTAACCCCATATATTTCCAGATATACATAGCCTCCACAACTTATCTAATACCATTTAATGAAATATGAAGCTCCAAATCATGCTCCTTTATACTAGTGTTGCAGAACAAAATCACTCATTATCCAAAGCTAATAGTGATTTGGAGCTAAACTAGTCTTTAACTTTTTTTCTGTTTTTTCCTCAACAAAGGATGATCTGGATTACCAGCACTGATCATCCTCTAAACTTTCCTCAGTGGATAGCATGACTTGGAGAAATATAGTATCGAAATAACAGCCTTGTGAAGTTTGTTACCCTGGAATTTGATATATATAGGAGCTCTGGAAATTCAATCTTGGTGAGTTTTCAGATTTTCCTTTAGATTTAGACCTTGGAATGCTGACACACAGTAATTGTTGTGGTACCTTCCTTTGTAATTACCTATTGTTATTACCTGTTTGTATAGTAGAGGGAGAGGGAAAGAGTCGTACACTCACGGTGCCCCATCTCCTGAACTTTCTATGTCATCAAGTACCCTTTTTAACTTTTGTAAACTGCCAGCATTCACTGCTTCATTGGTTAGTTTATTCCAACCATCCACCACCCTAACACTAAACCAATACTTCTTAACGTCCTTTCTAACAAGCTTTTTACCCAGCTTTTTGTTATGGCCTGTGGTTACTCTGGTGCTGCATCTCTTGAAACATTTTTCCTGGTCAGTATCATCCAACTGATATAGAAACTTGAAAGTTGTAATTGGTCTTGCCCACTTTCCTTTCCTCCATGGTGAACAGATTTGTAGCCCTCAGCTTCTCAATGTAGCTCATTTTTCCTAATTTAGGCTCCATTTCAGTTGCTCTTTTCTGTACCCTCTCAGCCAGATCTTTGTGCTTCTTTAAGTACAGTTACCAGACTTGTAAGGCATAATCTAATTTTGGTGTGATATATGTAGTGAATGATATTATGAGCATGTTCCTGTTCATATATTTGAATATATGCCAGTCTTACCTGGCAGATGGAAGGTGGAAATGATAAAACATAAAAGGCAGTATGGAATAGTAACTGACTTAATTTACATTCTCTTTAGATAGATAGTCTTTTAATCAGTATATACAGACATATTTGATTGATTTATGGGGAATTATTAAAGTTCATTTGGGAAGTACTTGTAATTTTCATAGGACTGGGTACATGAGTTATGCCAGTGTGGTGCATTAAGGGTATTATGAATGATGTGCCCCTGATATGCAATTAAAGTAATACTGTATGACTCCTTAATCCAATCACTGTGGGCCACAGCTTTTGTCCATCTACCATTTCTGTATGGGTCCTGACTTTTGTACACATATGATTTTTAAACTTTGTGCCTTTAAGACTAAGGTAATTTCTTTGACATGGTAATATAAGAAAAAATAAAGGACCCATGGGCATTCATTAATTACTCAATTGATGTCAGAGGGAAGAACATGATACAGTGCTGCCACAGCATGAAAGTAAACTCCAGCAGATTTTAAAAGGAGTTTTGCATTTAAATTTTCACTGATTTTGTGCAGTTAGTTTATTTTTATGAATGTATGAACTAATATATGATACACAGACAGTGAAAAGTGCTAACACAAACAATATTGTATTAATGGAATAGAGACAAGAAAAAAACACAGCATCACATTGATACATATATCTGGCAGCTAATGCCTTATGCTGGGGCTATAACTATGTGCATGTAGATCATTTCTGCATTTTAGTAATCAGGGAGAAGAACTCTACTGACACAGTAAAATTGTTTTATTTCTTTCCCTGCTGCACTGAGGGAAGGGATCTGTTTCCTCTGCCCACAGTAAAGGGTTAACATTCACCCTCTGGTTTCCTTTCCATTTCTCTGCAGATTAAGAGATAATATAACAGTGAATCTAGCCTTGCAGTATCCTCACACAAGGTATTGTGCCTCTGTTATCTATGATAATGGACAATGTTACCACCATGGATACTTTACATAATTTTTTTGTCTATATATACATTGATGGAATTATCATTATTTTGCTTTGATATTATTTTTATTGATATTATTTATATTCCATTGATAATGCTTGTGCAGATTTTGTATACATATATGAAAAATTATGATGGCAGCAACATCATCACAAACTGCAAAGTTTGTACCCCTCTCTCATGAGGATGTTTAGCCATGTGAAAGCATTTGGCACCCATTGGCATGCCCCTCCCTGTCACTCCAAATTACTTAGTCTTGAAATTGTGGCAGAAAATTTCAGTATATAGAGATGTGCATAAAGATGTTGAAAGACCTGAGTGAATTTACACCTAGATGTTAAAGGGTTGAGAAGACTACCAAAAAATCAATTACATTGCTTTTAAGATATCCCTCCTTTGCTAATCAATATTCATTAAGAATATGGCAATGTAAATTTTAAAAGTATCTAATATACCTACTATCACCAGAGTTCCATCTGTTGAGACCTTTGGTGGAAACATAGATGTATGATTTTAACTTAACCCAAAAACAATAACCAACCAAATAATTTTTAATTATATTTACATCATTAGTCCAAAGTTTTTGGTGAATCTGCATAATTGGAGATTTTAAATAGAAAATGTCCATGTGCTAATGATTCCACTTTGCAGACTTCAGCTCACTTTTGCTCCCCTTCTTCTAATATTGTCTTTTTCTTGTACTAAACATATGTCATCACTCAATTCAGACCCATGCAGCATCTCAGAATAGGGAAGCAGTAAACTAGTTAAATTAAGTTGTGCTAAAACAATATCTATCTGTATCAGCAGTTAAGAAGAATCATTTGGTCTTTCTGTTCAATTCCAAAACACCATAATTCAGCCTGCAATAACATAGATAACTTAGGCATAACCATATCCTCCAGTCTGTCTAGTTCCACATGATCAGCTTCATAATAACTACTCCCAAACTCTGGAGTATTTTTGTAGTACTGTAATTATTCATCTTGTGAGAAGCTGTTTCGTATCAACAGGGAATTTGGTCACCCTATTATGGAGCACTTCTCTTCCTCCACCTCTCTATTAGCCAGAGTGGAATGACAAACTTTTCATCTTCAGCCATCCCTTTGTGTACATCATGATGTTGCTGTTCTGTGTTCTTCAGGTATTATTTTGGGCACTGTTTTTGTGAGCTGTCTGCATGTGTCCCAAAACCCAGGTCTTGGGCCTGAGACATGCATCTGGTTGTTTTTTCTTTTCCTTCATATTTGTTTGCTGTTTCCTGCATTAGTGAGGTAGCACCAGGAACAGACAAAGAAAAGGCCACACTCACTCACATCAATTCCCCAGCCCAGCTGTTGTATAAGGCACCAAAACCATAGCTCCCTGTCCACATCCAGGCCCTACAAACCTTTCCATGGTTTTCCCCATCCTACTTCATATGCCATGGTTCACTCCAGTGATGGCACATTGCCCTTAGTATACCACATCACTGCAATTCACTCTTCCTCATGAACACCTTTTACCTTTCTCTATGTTCAGTCCTTGTTCACTGAAAATCTTTTTCACTCCATCCTTCCATCTCAATTAGGTCTCCCCCTTCTTCTGGTCCCCTCCACTTATGACACATATATCCTCTCCATCTTCCTCTCCTCCTTCATTCTCTCCATATGTCCAAACCTTTTTTGGCATATCCTCTACATCTCTCCTATTACCACACCTCTCTCTTACCCTTTTATTACTTACTTGATCAAGCCACTTCATGCCACACGTTACCTACAGATATTTTATTTTCAACACATCCATTCTCTTCTACACACCCTCATCCATAGCTCATGCCTCACATTCATACATCGTTAGCATTACTGTACCTTCAAGCATACCCTTTTTTGCCCTCCCAGATAACAACCTCTCTTTCCACATATTCCTCAATACTCCCAGAACCTTCACCACCTCACCAACCCTCTGACTCACATTCGCTTCCATGGTTCCATTTTCTGCCAGGTCCACTCCAAAGTATCTAAAACACTCCAGCTCCTCCAACTTTTCTCAATTCAAACTCACACCCCATCTGACCTGTCCCCCTGTCCTGCTAAACCAAATAATATTGCTTTTATTCACATTTATTCTCAACTTCCTTCTTCCATACACTCTCCCAAACTTAGTAACCAACTTCAGCAATTACTCATTCAGATCTGCCTCCAATGCTATCTCATTAGCAAACAACAATTGACTTAATTCCCAGGTCCTCCTCATTCCCTTCAGACCACATATTCACCCCTCTCTCTAAGGCCCTCACATATAACTCCCTTACCACCTGATCCATAAACAAATCAAACAACCATAGTGACATCACACACCCCAGCCTCAGACCAAGCTTCACCAGGAACCACTTACTCTCCTCTCTTTCTACTTATGCACATACAATACACCCTTGATGAAAATTTTTTCACAGCTTCTAGTACCTTTTCTCTCACACCACATATTTGTAAGACCTTCCACAAGCCATCTCTATCAACCCTATGATAATGCTTTCTCCGGATCCATAAATGACACATACAAATTTTTCTGTTTCTATTTCTCACACACAATGTTTAAAGCAAAACACCAGATCCTTATGTTCTCTACCACTCCTGAAATAGGTACACTCAACAAACTATACCTCTGCAGTTTAATCACTCACCTTTTCTCCCTGCTCACATATGTATACAGTACTTGTGTATGTACCTCTTATTAAATCATGTATTCCTATTCACTAGCCCTTTTTCAGTACACAACTCCACAAACTTCACCATTTCCATTCAACTTACAGAATATCCCATACCTCCAGTTATTACTCACCTTCGCATTTCAAATCACCCATCTGGTTGCTGCTTCCCATAAGTTTTGTTTGTAGACCAAACACTCAAGGACTGACTATTATGATACTTCCCTCTTCCCTCAAACAGCTAAGCTGTGGAATTCTCTTCGTCATATCATCTTTCCTTCTTCATATGACCTTTCTACCTTTAAGTCAGGTCTGCAAACACCTAGAGAGCTCTGATTGAATTTTACTTTCTTTTTCCTTAACCCAAGATGGACTTTGATTGGGTTATGTTTTATATGTGCTATATCAGTCACTGTAAAAAAGAAATACTAGACTTGATGGAAAATTTTACTTACAAGCTGCATCTGTAGGATTTAGATGTGCTTGTAGATTCAGAGTACTTTTAGTCTGCATTGTATTCCATACTTAGAATTGTACAGATTCATACATGTACGCTCTTATCAGTTTGCAGGCCAAATGGAAGATATTTCCAAGCAATTCTTTGCATTTTCTCAGTTGATTTTTACATCTATTCTGTCATTTGTTTGTTATGAATATATGTTTGCAGTATTTAAAAAAATGAACTTCAAGTAGTAACTTGGTATGGATGTCAGGCTGTGTAAGTGAGCAGTGATCAATATTTAGATCTGTGGTATTGATGGAAGTTTATTTTTACAGAATAGTTGGATGAATCAGTGAACCATAGAAGTGACTTGGCAAGGTTATAAACAATGAACCCCTCGACAGTTTTCGAGTATATCACTCGTAGAATAAACACAGTGCCTGTTTAGTAACTTGATAGTAAACACTCATGTCTTGGGTTGGATACTTTCAATGTTATATCCTTTATTCCACTGTCAATGCTGAGAAATTTCTTTTTGTCCAAATTTTTTTTTAATATAGACCATCAGACAGCCAATATCTGTGATTTCATTTTTTTTTGGAAAGATGTCCTATGAATCATGGTAACATTTTGATAGTATGTTTAAGAAAGCAAATGGACATTTTTTTTATTACCCAAAGACATTTGGCAAAGCTAACCACAGAATTTTATTAGAGAAAGCAGCTAAACAAAACATTAAGGTTAAGATAGGAAAGTGGATTGAAATGTTTCTAACAGAAAGTTTAGTGTGGTGGCAAAGACAACCACATCTGAGGAGTATGTTCTGTCTCGGGTACCACAAGGAATGGCAGTAATCTGAATACTCTTTATAACTGTGTTATCAGACATTGACATTAAAGCACAAGAAAGCATGGTAAGGAACCTTTCAGATGACATCAGAGTCAGCAAAATGGCTGTATCAGATGCTGATCAAAAGGAGATGTAAAAAGACTTAGACATTATCTATAAATGGGCAGAAGTTAACCTGATAGAAAATAATGAAGATCGATTTGAATAAATAAGTTATGGAGCAAGTAAGAATACATAATTGGTAATGTATAAAGGCCCAACAGAGAAAGGGATTGAAAGTGGAACAAACTTTAAAGATCTAGATGTCATTGTAAATAAGAAACTAGAATTCACAGAATATAGAAGATAACACTAATGAGCCAAATTATGAGTATTATGATTTTCAGAACTTTCACTACAAGAGACAGAAAATTGTTGATGAAAATGTTTAATGTTTACATGAGCAAAATTAAATACTGCTGTCTCATGGCTGCCAGGAAAACAGTAAGAAATAAATAAGTTAGAGACAATTCAGAAGGAATTCATAAACAAACTGAAGGGATGGAGGATATGAACTCTTATGAAAAGCTGAATGAACAGGAACTATATAGCCTAGAAGATGAAAGATATACGATAGTCTATGCATGGCAACAAATTGAAGATGTAGAGGAAAATGTATCGAACATGAAAGCCTCTCAACAAGGAATATTCCAAGTTTTAAATCCACAAGAATACCATGGAACATTCCAAATATAAATCAGATAAAGATTTATGAGACCCTGGCCAGGAAGCTTGAACAGCAATTTATTATACTTCCAGGAGAAATAAGAAACATGCATAGAACAGCTGCAGAAACCTTTAAGAAGACTTGGCATATTGATGAAACCATTCCCAATTGAACACAGAATAGATAGCATAATTATGCAATGCAAGTGGCAGCATAAGGGAACAGGAACATTATTACTCTTCAAGCAAGACATGTAGTGAGCGCTATGTGCTAGCCCAGCCATTTTGGTAAAATTTCATTGTGGACAAGTACTCCCCCCCCCCTCTTCTCTCTTTCTCCAAAGTAGTTAGACATAACATGAAGGGTAAGATAGGAAGATACAAAAACCTGCCAATTTTTGTTCATATACCCATTATTGCTCAGCTCAACATGACCGAGTTAAATTATCATAATTTCAGTCTATGTTCCTTAGGGCATCACGTATTTGCAGTCTGGAATTTATTGAAAATGAGTTAGAGAAGATATCTTCTGTTAGATCCAAGTTAAAGTATATCTAGATGTTTCATTGATTCCCTTAAGTTGGCAAAGAAATCTTTTTGTAGAGTTAAACCCAAACCTCCCCTTGACACCAAGAACCTTTTAGTTCTTCCTTTTAGTGATAATTTTACATTACCTCCCAGGTTGCTTAAATCCCTTAATGTAAATGTTGCCTTCAGCAATAACAATACTATAAAGAATATCTTAATCTGGAACTCACCTGAATGTTCTGTGGGCTGTGATTTATAGAGTGCCCTGTAAAAATTGTGATATGTTTTATGTTAGGCAGATTGGTAAGGGTCTTTCTGTTAGACTTAAGCAACATAAATATAGTATAAGAACAGGACAAGAATTAAATGCCTTGTTTAATCATGTTTGAAATTATGATCATTGTATTAACTATAGTAATGCCAACTCAGTTATTAACTTTAACTCCTTTACCATGAGAAATATCATTGAATCTCCTGTTAAATACACAAAGAATTGTACCATTGATATTAGTGAAGGTCTATACAAAATGGATAGCTTTATTGAAGAAAATATTCATAAACAGTTCCCTTTCTAGTCCACATAATAAGATCATATGACAGGCATGTTACCAGACCCGTATACACCAAACTGAACACCACCATCCGGTAACACTTGTTTACCAGTGGTGTCCAAGCTACGTCTCTTCCTTGTCTACCAACTGACTGTTCTGTATCTCATTTTTGTTTCACCCCTGATGAGATCATTACATGAAAGTGCACTTGGGAACTTCTTGTCTTTCATTTCCATGTGGACTTCCTGCACATATGTATATGTATATATATGTACTGTGCATATATGTGCATGTATGCATATATGTGTGTATGTGGGGGGATAGGTCTTTCTTCGTCTGTTTCCTGGCGCTACATCACTGACATGGGAAACAGTGATCAAGTATAATGAGAATAATAATAATAATAATAATAATGATATATATATATATATATATATATATATATATATATATATATATA
>JAYMFT010022610.1:0-16355 GCA_038088735.1 Panulirus argus
AAAAAAAAAAAAAAAATATATATATATATATATATATATATATATATATATATATATATATATATATATATATATGTCCGTCAAGCTGCAGGTACACAATCATCCCATCGAAAATAATTATATTTAGATTGTTGGATGACCTAAGTTTTTAGGATAAATATTTATTGTATGTATCAGTTGGTGAGGAGAGAGGATAAAACTATGAAAAATGCAAACAAACTAAGTGACTCAGAGATTGATTACATAATTACAGATGGAGCAGTTAGTCCAGCATGGGAGGTTGCTCCCACCACTCTTGCCTTGGCCCGTCTTCAGGTGGAAGAAATTGCATAAGAACAGCACCAAATTATCTCTTTATGTAATCCTGGGTTGATGAAAATCTTTGGTGACATGTGATAGGTAAAGATCTAGAATATTTGTAAAGAAAAAGCACCTAAATTATCCCAATGACTTGTTAACCACACTCACACATTGCACTACATATTTAGAGTGTGCAGTGTAATGTTTCTAGACATATTCATGTTGTCTGCCCAAAATGCTGTGCCTGTGTATGAATAGTAAGTAGACTGAAAATAAGCTTATGATAAAGAAACAATACCATAAATATCCTCCTCACTCTCACTCAGCACACTAAGTTTAAGCATGAGCACAGTAATATTTCTAATTATATTAATTTTATTAACTGCCAACCATGTGCCAGAATATGAAATAAGAGAATAAGTGAAAACAGGTTTAAGAGAAAAAGAAGATATGTTTCTCTGTCTTCTCCTCTTACTGGGAGCTGTTGAATGTTTACGTGAGTTTACATGAGAAAGACAGACAACAGGAGGCCTGATTGGCCCTTGACTGGGTTGTCTGTTAAAGAAAAGAAAAAGAAAGTTTAACTTGACAAGAAAATGTAATTCTGCTCAGCAATTTTTTAAAACTTTCACTGATTCCCCACTGCTGCACATTATCCTTCTACTCTTCCCATTACTGTTGTCGTTTATACAGTTCATTTCTGATAATTTTCTCAGAGTATACCTGAATTTATAAAGTATTCGTCTAGATGATTTTTGAAGGTATTTATAGTCTTAGCATTCACTACATCTGATGGTAACTTATTCCAGTGCTCAACATACCTTTAAGAGAAGAAGCTTTTTCCCACATCCGTACTACATCTTTTAGCTTTGTGTTTTATTCCATTTGTCCTGGTAACAGTATTTTCTAGTATTTCAAAAAGATGTTCATTATTTACGTTATCGAACTTGTTCAGAACTTTGAACACTTATATTAAGTCTCTGCAAAGTCTATGTTTTTTAAGGGAGAAGAGATCCAAACGTTTTATCCTTTCTTTGTATGCCAGATTTCCAAGGGATGGGATCAATTTTGTTGTGCATCTTTGTACTTGCTCTTATTTTTCCTCATTTATAGTTCGGGGACCAAAACAACTCCATATTCAAGATGTGGTCTTACTAGAGAATCATAAAGTGTGAGAATTGTTTTTGGTGGCTTGTAATCTATGTTCTTTGCTATGAAACCTAACATTTGGTTGCCTCCTTTTACTTGCTGCTTGACACTGTTTAGTGTGCTTCAGATTGTTGCTAATGACAACTCCAAGGTCCTTTTCTTCATTTACTTTAGTTAGAGAGTTTCCGAATAGTTTGTACTCATAATGTATATTCTTGTCTCAAAAATGCATAACTTTACACTTGTCTACATTAGACTTCATTTGCCATCTGCCTGACCACAGTGCTAATAAGTTAAGATCTCTTTGAATCATTTTGCAGTCCCACCTGTTTACAGCTCTACCTCCTAGTTTAGTATCATCAGCAAATTTGAAGATCTCTTACATATGAGACCGAGTTCTAGGTCATTGATATATATTATGAAAAGAATGGGGCTTAGGACCGATCCCTGTGGCACACCACTCATTATGTCTAACCAATCTGAGGCTTCGCTGTTTAATACTACACGCTGCTTTCTTCCGCTAAGCCAGTCTCTGATCCATGTACAGATTTCTTCACCAATTTCATGTGCTTTATGTAAAAGTCTCTAGTGTGGTACTTTATCAAAAGCATTTTGGAAGTCTAAATATACTACATTAGACAGTACATTTTTGTCCCAATTCTGATAAATTATCTTAAAATGTTCTAGTAAATTTGTCAGGCAGGATCTTCTATTGCGAAAGCCATGTTGGTTGTCCGATATAATTTTTTAATCCTCTAGATAAGTTACAATTTTATCTCGTATTATTTTTTTCATCATTTTACCTAATGCTGATGTAAGGCTAATTGGGCAGTAGTTCAAGGCACACTTTTTGTCTCCTTTTTTATATATAGGAGTAACTTTTTATGAGTTTCCAGTCATTTGGCACCTGACCATCCAATAGAGATTTGTTGAATATTTTTGATATATGGTATATCAGCTGTCTCCTGACCTCTTTTAAAAATCTTGGAGCTTAGTTATTTCTCTAACCTTCAACACTTCTTCAGATCCTTGAAACATTTTCTTTGGTGGCAGTATTCGAGATGTTTCTTCAGTTGTGAGTACAGAGTTAAAAGAATAATTTAGTATGGTAGCCATTTCCTTGTCGTCAGTAGTTAGTGTGTCATGTTCATTTCGTAATGGTCCAATTCCTTCTTTTACTGACTTCCTTTGTTTTATATATTTGAAGAATTCTGTAGGATTCTTCTTAACTTTCAAGGAAATTCTTTTTTCTTCTTCACGTTAACTATGTCTTTTGACCTTCTTACACTCTCTTTGGATTTTGATTAATTGCTGGCAATTTTCATCTGTTCCCGTTGACTTGAACTTCTTATATGTTTTCTTCTTTTGGCAAATTAGTCCTTCTCTTCTCCTATTCATCCATGAAGGTTTTAAAATGTTACAAGTTCTCTTTGTAATTTGTGGAATATGTTTATTTTCGGTCTCGAGTAGCGTGGTTTTAGAATTAATCCACATTTCCTCTATTGTGTGAATGTCAAGAAGTTTTTTCCAATTGGTACTGCGAATTTCATGCCTAATGTTTTCAAAATTTGCTCGCCTGTAATCTGGGATCAAGGGTTTGTTGTCATAATCTAAATTTATCCCTAACCTAATCAAACTGTGATTGCTGTTTGACAAACTCTCGCCTACTTTGCAAGAGTTGATTAAGTTTATGTCGCTGGTGAGTACAAGATCAAGAATGTCTTTACCTCTAGTCTGTTTTGTGACTAACTGTTCTAGAAAAGTGTTGTCAATCAGTTCTGTAAGTCTTGTTCCTTCTTGGTCACTAGTTAACATGTTCCAGTTTATGTTTGGACTGTTGAAGTCTCCTACTATTATAACCTCTTTACTGTTTACTGTAGTTTTGATTTTACTGTATAGCATCTTACCATCATTTTCTTTTTGCTTAGGAGGTCTGTAAATAACGCTGAGCTGTAGTTTGCTTTTGAACTTGTCAATGATGTCAATATAAAGAGAGTCATAAGTGTGTGTGTCTACTTTCCTTATCTTAATAGCACTTGGATTGTTATCAACGTAGATCAAAACTCCACCTCCTACCCTGTATAAGCGATCTTTCGTAAATAGTTTGCATCCGGGTATTGCTAACTTGGTAATTAAGTGTTATTCTCAGAGTTTACCCATGATTCTGAGATTGTAATAATGTTCAGTTTTTCAGTCACTGCATAGGATATAAGTTCATCACATTTCATAATGATGCTCCAGGCATTTGTGTATATTAAACTTGTTTTCTGTGGAATTGATTTCTGGACTGGGTTTGCATTTTTTTTTTATTGTCGGTATGTGTGTTTGTCTTCACACTGTTAATGTCTGCGTGTGCAGTAGTGGACCAATTTAATAAACAGGAATTTTTACAACTTTTAGAATATTTTTAGTTACTTATGAATGAAAATCTATAATCCATAAAGGATTTTTATTAAACACCGTTGTTTAAGGATTAAGGAACAAGACCTATTATATTTCTGTTTCACCTCTATCAGTTTTGCACCTTAATTCTTTTTGTCTCAAAGTGTATATCAAGACAGTTCATGAACACAAAAAATAAGAGAATAGTTCATGAACACAAAAACAAGAGAATAGTTCATGAACACAAATATGTAAGTAATCTGTTTATCTATCTATATCTCTGATGCATTTTAATCAGGTATATATGAGTAGTTGATAGTAATTTTTTTATTTATTTATGACTGTGATGCCTGTTGCCTTTAGGAACTCTCTCAAGGGGGTGGCCATGGCAAAACATTCTCTATAACTAATGAACTCGAGTACTGCTTCTTCCTTTAGTGACTCATCCTTAACAGGCCATTGGCAGAAGGCAGTTCTAGCACAGGGTTTTTAGAGGCTACTCTTTAATGTTCCTACCAGTAACTTCTACCTAATATGTCTACCTATTATTCCAACCTATTGCTTCTACCTAATGCTCCCACCTAATGTTGTTACCTACTACTTCTACCTAATGTTCCTACCTGCTACTTCTTTCTATTGCACCTTCCATTTTGCCAAAAGGCAGGGATAGCGCATACCTCTCACCGCAGGAAATTCTAGAGTTATGAAGAATGGATTGTGTAGGTTAAGTGTTAAGAGTTATGTGTGACAAGGGGAGATTGCATGTTTGTGGACAGAATGTCAATAGTCCACATGTGGGTGAGGCAGAAAGAAAAGACAACTACCTGAGTCAGAGGAGTACAACTTGACAACCTCTGAAGTACTGGCTCACATTTACTACCATCGTTAATTATGAAATAAAATATATTTAAATGTCCTTATGATATATTTTCATACTTTTAACAACAAACTGTGGGTATATTTTTCTGTCTATCAATCTCTGTCTGTATCTCTGACACCCATTCTCTTCAGGAGTACCCAACAAAGGGATGGCCATGGCAAAAAGTCTCCACTTATCCCCATCCATACATGTCTCCCTTGTATACATCATTCCATGCATTTTTCCACTATATCTCTCCCTCCAGTACTCTTTCACTCATGTCTCCCTTGTCAAAGGTAGTCTTCCCCTCAAACTAACCTCTTTAATCATACTATCATACACTCTCCTTGTTAACTCCACAACTTGTAATGTTTCCACATGCTCAAATTACATTTTACCCACTCTACCACTCCACAATTTATTCCCCTTGCATTTCTTGCCATACCAGATCTCATATACCTCTTCATTTCTTTCTTCATTCCATCTAGTCATACCACATGCTCGCCTCAAATAGGTAAATTTCACAGCCTGAATTCATGGCCTCTGTGACTCATTCCATGTCCACATTTTTACTGAATAGGTTAGGGTTGGGAGGACTGTGCTGTCCTTTCATTATTCAATAGGGAACCAGTGACTCTTCTACCATGTATTGCTCTCTCCCTTACCTCTTCTTCTAGATCATAAAACTTGCCTAAAATAGCTCCCAAATACTTGAAATTTGTTTCCTCCTCCAGTCTTTCTTCCCCATATTTGTAACACTGTTTAGTACACTTTCTGTTTCCTTTCAAACACTATTACTTTACTTTTACTCTCTTGTACCTTCTGTTCCCTATGCATACACACTTCATGAAACACACTTAAAACCTTACAAGTGTGGATTCTGAAACATATATATCTACCTTTTTTCATTTCTCACTTTATTTTGCTGAACATATCAGTCTGTGCCTTTCTTCCTTGAGCTGATAATTGCCATTAATAGAAACTTAATAGTGTTACAGATTTGAACTTTTCAGGTAATGAGATTTATGGTGTGTCAGATATTAACCTGTAGAGCTGATGACTCTAACAAAATAGATTCGATGGATCTAATGTGGTATAATTTTTGTTGTTGCAGCTGAGATTGGAGATTATGAACCAGCTAAGCACTATGGGAATTACATTAGTGACTTTAAGATTCTCCTCAAGCAGACACCGAAGATTGAGGAGAAAATTATGGAGTTCCACCCAACCCTTAAAAACCATACACCGCTAATGGCAGAGACCTGCTTTCTTAAGAAGGCATCTGTACTTGACACTTATGGTGTTGACCCACATCCTGTTAAGGTAAGTTGATATTTATATTCTTTTGAATTGAATTCTATCTCCTGTATTTTATGGAGAGAATTGTATATCTTGATTATTCTTCTCATGTTCTCATTTTATTTTTTTTCCTGTTTAGTGCTCTTTGTTATGATGCTTTTTGTTGGTGCTACTGCTGTGATGAAACTATTAAGAATGTTATTAAGGATAATGATAATAATCTGTATTATCGCAGTTACTATCTTATTAGTATTGTAGCTCTTATGTTTGTGCGAAGTTTATTACTTTGTTTGTGTGATTACCCTCACAGTTATTATTTTTACAGCTTTGTTGGTATGATTAGTACCACATTTATTGTTTTTACTGCTGTCATTAGTTTCTTTATTTATCTTTTATCATCTCATCTGGTTTTTCTTCTCCATTTCCTCCCTTTTCCTCTTTCCTCCTTTTTCATTACCATACTCGTATTTCTTTGTTACCTTCCGTTACTTCTCCCCCTCTACACTTCCTCCTATTTTTCCTTCAATCCTGTTTTAGTCCCCTTCTCTTCCATAATGCCATTTGCAGAATTCTATGTTCAAATTATCTAGAATATTCTTTTGGCACCTTGTTTCCATCATTTATCTTATTTGGATGGCATTCTTTTGTGCTGAAAAGAACATGCCTTAGAATCAGTCCTAGTCTTAAACACTTTTGAGACTTTCATTGTCCAGTGCCTCTTTATCTGCATCCTTCTTTTCCATTAAATCATTGGCCATGACTCACTTCAGTCATCTCTAAAGTGATGGAAACTAAATAAACTTATGCGTCACCTTGAAAGATTAAAATAATCTCAGACGCAGAGTATGGTTTGATACTCCTTTGTGTCCTTTTTCTAGTTCATCTTTGCCTCCTCACCTTTACTTCCTAATTCCAAACAAACTTTTTCTTTATGACCTAGCAAATCTTTTCTCATCAGAATTTTCTAAAGTTTTTGGCAAAGTTTTCAACAAGACTCCTCTTGCTAGATTTCCTAAAATTGTCTTCCAGTTTTTCTTCGTTTATGCTTCTCTGCCATTTCACATGTTAACAAGGTAGCATGAGGAAGAGACAATTGATGAAAAAGCCTCATTTACTTACATCCATTCTCTACCACTCTATGTGTAATGCACCAAAACCACAGTTGCCTACCCACAACCAGGCCTCTCAAACCTTTCAATGGTTTCCCACTACTCCTTAATATGCTTTTGTTCATTCCATTGACAGCACATTTCCCTCTGTATACCGCATTGTTCCAGTTAACGCAAATGTGTTACAAGTAAAGGGGACGAGGAGGAGACCGAATTGAATTTAGAAGGATGGATTGAATGTGATTTTGAGTACTTGGGGCCTAAACATGCAGGAGGATGAAAGGCATGCTGTTTTTCATCTCTCCTTAATAATCTTCTTTTCTGATTAATATGCTGTCTAGACAGTGGTAAACAAACATGATGATAACCAGTTTTCTAGACTCCAACTCTTCATTGTAGAGAAGCTTATTTTCCACAGAGTTCTTCATTTGCTGTATTCCATCAGCTTTACATTGCACTTATTTGGATTGATTCATATTATTCATTTGTCTGACCAACTTTGGAGTTTACTCATGTCCCCATGTAAGCATTTGCAATAATTTTCATTCCATATTACTATCATGACCTAGGCATCATCTGCAAACACGTTTAGGTATGAGACTAGTCCTTCTGCCAAGTCAATTATATGCACCAAACATGGCATTGGACACCAGACTGAGCCTTGGGCACTCCACTTGTAACCTTAGCCCATTTTAGGTACGTGCTTTTCACTTGAGTCCTTTGTTTCCTACTGCATATGTAATCCTCAAACCAGGGAAGGAGCTTGCTATTTATTCTTTCTAGTAGCTCTAGCTTCTGAATCAACATCTGTTGGGCAATCTAGAAACACAGAGGCTACCCAGTCATGTCTTTGGTCTAAGACCATGCTTACCTTGTCACAGAAGTCTAATGTATTCTTGATACAGGACCACCTTTTTTCTGAATCTGTGTTGTGTCCCAGTTAAGGAAATTCTTTTTTACAGATATTATTTGTTTAATATCATCATTTCCTGTATTTACAGTGAAAAAGACCTGTAGTTCAGTGTAAGTTCCCAGTCTTCTTTCTTATAGATTAGTAAGACATTTACCCTTTCCCACATCTTTGAAACTACCCCTTCCTCAAGTGTTCCATTAAATAATATTTTGAGAGGCCTATTAAGTGCCTCAGCACTTTCCAACAGCACAAATGTGGAGACAATCTGTTTTGTAAGGTTCAAGTTGTTTGATAGTCTGATTACTTCGTTTCTGCTGATCTTTATACTTCCCAAAAATTCCCTAATCCCTTTTTGTATTACTAGTGTATTGTTATCCTCCACTGTAAAAATACTTTTGAATTTGTTATTAAGCACTTAACATATCTCTGTGTCGTCCTTAAGAGTTCTTCCCTCTGAGTGCCTGAGCCTGATGTTTTTAAGCCAATAGTTTGCTCCTGATTGCTGTTTGGAAAGCTTTGGGTTATCTATTGCCTTATGTACAGTACTCTTTTCAAAACCTCTCTGCTCCTCCCTCCTTACCATGCATTACTCATATGTTATTTTCCTATAGATTTCTAATGCTGGCCAGCTACACTGAGATTTGTACCTCTTCCACAGTATACCCCTCAGTTCTCCCACTTTTCTGCATCTCATGTTGAACCATGCCCCTCCATATCATTCTTTCCCCTCTTTTAGGGTCCCATGGGATGCATGTCCTGACTCCTTTGTAGTAGATTTGACAGAACCTCCTTTAGCAGTGGTCTGTACTTTCATTGTAGAACTCCTTTTACCAGTTAACACTCTCAAAGAACTTGGTCAGCTTTATATAGTTGCCTCGACTGTATTTCCTCTTTGTTTCCATGCTTCCTGTAATCCCCTCTTGTGTTGTTCACTACATAGTCAAAATCAAGTATTACATAATCACTCTTTCCTAAAGATGCTTCATATATGATATGTTCTATTTTCATGCTGTTTTTTATAAGGACAAGGTCAAGCAATGACGATGTGTAGTTCCCTTGATCTTGTATGCTCTGCAACATGTAGATACAGGAGGTTCTCCTCTACACATTCAAGGAACTTTTACTTCTGTCATCCTGTCTCCTTGAGCATACAAATTCTTCCAGTCTATTTTCCAGTTGCTGAGGTCCCCATTATCAGTAATTTACCATCTTCATTAAAGATGTGTCTCTGCCTCCTTCATCATCCTAATTGTTCCATCTTTGTTATTCATGAACACCAGCTGTAAGGTGCTGTAGTTTCTCGGAAGGTTAAATACTACCTGCACCACTGGAGGGTTGAATACTATCTGCACCACTGTACATTTTCTTCCCACTTTGATTCTACTCATTATACACTGTTTGAAGATGCCATCCATGACTTTTTCTTGGAATTTTGTTATCCCTTATTAAGAGGGCCAGTCTCTATCCTTTGTATTCTGTTCTTATTGAGGACCCCTCTGGGCAGAATAGGTTAGACTTTAGTCCTTTTTTTAATTTAGTCTGTACCACTCTAATGATATATTGGGTGCTATCACTGATGTGGCCTTTAAAATATAGCTCCTTACTATTTGCCACAAGTCCATCTGTTTTAGCATTCAAAATATTTTGGTCTACAGCACATGCCACTAGTTAGTTCTGCTCCCCTGTGAATTTCCTATCCCATGCCTGATCCAGTCCCTCTCATTTTTTGCCTCTCTAGTTCTCTCCCTTTTCACTCTTGACATATGAGCTTTTGAACTCCTCCAAATTAGCAAGTTTGTATGACTGTTTCAGTACTTTTTGACAACAAACTTTCATGATGAACATTACCCTACTGTTCCTTTCTTAGTATCTTGCAGATATGATCCCATCCCAGTAACTTTCTTTCTTTTAGTGACTTCCTTGTAGACATAAGTTCCATCCTGTTGAGGACTCTTTTGATATGTTCCTACTCCTTAGTTTTTTTTTTTTTTTTTTTTTTTTTTTGGGGGGGGGCATTATTTCACAAATCTCATGCTTATCTTTTGCAAAGTTTTTATGTATACATTATTTTTATATGCATTATTTAGGTATGTATGTACATATCATTATATATAGATAGAATATCATGAAAAATTGAAGAAAATAACCTTACTTTTATCAAAATTATTTTCTTTCATGCAAACTTGACTATAATAGTTGCTGCATTAATCTGCCTTCCTGCTATGGTGATGCATATACACTTTCTATGATGATATATGGGTGACTTTGATGTGAGATATTTTTCTAGCTGTGTTTTTAGGTTGCTAGTGCCATCTATAGGTTAGATGTACAATCTAGAAATTAAAGTGAGGGGGTGAAGGTTGAGAATCACGAATGTGGCTCAGTGCTCTATAACACGCCCATCTGCGAAAGTAGTCTGGTGCAATGAAAGGATTAAATCAAGTTAGAAACCCCATTAGACATCTTGGATGGCATGCCTTTTGATGGAAACTTTCTTGAGGCCTGTGTCATTAGACTTGAATGTGTGCATGTGGAAGTATTTGTTTTTTTATAATTCGCCAAAAATAAACTTATTATCTCAAAATCAAACTCATATGGTCTTCTTAAGCTTTGCATTTTATCCCAATACATGTTCTCACATCCCTTTAAAGGTGTGTGGGTTCAGAAAGTGGTCCTGCCAACCTTTGGAGATAATACATGTTATTTTAGAGTAAAATGATTAGTCACTGACAGGAATTAATGTATTTTATAAACATCTCCATTGAATTATATGTTGGAGATTCTGTTCATTGAAAAAGTTCTTACTGTGACCAGACCTTGAAGGAAATTTAATATAAAGAAAGGCATACTAAGGCCAGACCTTGAATAAAAAAGATGATAAAGGAAGACAACCTTTAGGATAATTTTTGAATACGGAAGAAAGCTGTGTATCGACAATATCAGAAGTCTGTACAGAGAATATAAAAAGAGAATAAAGAGGGTAAAAGAGTGTATGAAGAAACGAAGTTAAAAAGAGGAGAATTAGATGTATGTTGCAAATAGGGAGAGGTAGCATTGTGTGAGAAAGAAAGTAAGACAGCATTCTTGACATTGAGGGTGTAAGATATTCCAAACATCTTTGTGATGCTCTTAAGTTGCAGCAGTAGTATTATCTTGGGCATTTGTAATCTACAACTTACAACCTATAAATTATGGTACATAATAGGCATTCAGCAATATATCACTGACTGCTAAAACATTACATGCATGATAAAACTCCAGCATAGTTTAAGATGAATGCTTAAGTGATGTAATTCAAGCAATTTCATCATAATCTAAATTTTTTCAGTGTCTCTTACACAGCAAACATGTTGGTGGAGCAACAGTGTATATTTTTTCTTCTGTAACTAATGCAGTCTGTGGGTCGTACAGCCTATTTCTAAATATTATTATCCCAATTAGTTAGATTTTAAAGATCTACCTTGAATTTGAAAATGAGTGCAGGTATGTAACCCCTTGGTGTAGCAATACATAAGAGAAGGATTCAGTCTGTTATTGTCAAGCAAGTATTTCTACTATTGTTTTTGAAGTACATAACCTTCCTGATATCAATTATATTCATATACTAAAAGACAGCATTATTTTGCCATGGTTCTTTCCATAATGATATATATCAAAGAGGCAGTTATAGAGTAAATGTTACTGATGATGAACTGAGCATATCACTGGTTCCATTTGTGAACGGGTGCTGTGTTCTTTCTTGATTTATCATGTTTCTTGAGTTGAGATTCAGACTCAGTACAACCTCCAATGACATGGATTTAATTTTACCAGGTGGCCACATCTGAAGTTGGTGGTTTTTATCATTCATGTACATCTGGGCAACCATTTCATACAGATGTAATTAGAAATTTTTCAAGATTACAACCACAGGCATTGGATTGAGGTGACATGCTATATATCCCTACCCGTTCTACTTTTCTACTGAGTCAGATGCCTTCTCTTATTTCACATACTATTTCATAGGCCTTCCTTTTATAATGCCAAGTAGAAGTCCAGTGTGGCAAAAGAGATATATTTGTTCTGAGAGATAACCAACCACTTATATAGCAAAAATTCCCTTTTCCATTTTCTCGCATCAGAAGAATGCTTTCCCTGTCTAGTGGAGGGCTACATCTAAAGTTGCAGCCCAAAGGGGTGCTAAATGGGTGGCAGGTTGTTCATAGATATAGTTAATGTTCTAGAGAAATAACACATTAAAAGTTTTGGATCATTCAAAGCAGAGTTAATCTTCTTGGTGCTTTAGTTGCCTTCAAGAATGTGCATATACAGAGTTGTAAGTTAAAAGCATGTGACACTGAATTACATCTGGGGCAACAGATTGATGCAGAAGAAAAAGTAAAGGTAAATGTGATTAGAATACTCAAGACAAGAAATTGTCAGCCCTCTGAATTTATAGTTCGAAGTGAAGAAAGAATAGCTGTTAACCAGATGCTTTTAAGGGTTTGGCTTATGAAACAGTTATGTATCACTATCAACAAATATATCTATTCAGCTGGGTATAGCAACTCAAGTTTAGATACTCTGAAATACCATAGGGGATCATCATTGGGTAAATTTATAAAGGATGTAGTTAGATACCAACTGAACTGTATTTTAAGGCTTAAGCATAGCCAAAGGTGACCATATTCCTTTCAATATCAATGCTTCATGGGATGCATTGGAGAGTTACAGGCCTGTAAATGGGGGATACTTTATTAGCGCTAGTATGATGGTTTCACTTCTAGGTATGAAAGAGAAGAAACTCATTTATTGACTTTCCTCCGAATATCCAGTCTTTCCCCGATAGAGCACAGCTTTTTATGGGATTCTTCTTATTAAGGTACTTCGGTTTTGTATTCACACTTTCAGTTGGAGCAGATGTAGTCACATCTTAAGGCAACAACAGCCACATCTTGTCATCTGTAAAGAAATAGAAACACATTTTACTATCAAGAATATGGCTCAGACAAGATGTAGACAGGGTTAGGTTGTTGTGGTTGTGAACTAGCACTTCAGTGGCTGTCAAGTTGCACCCTTCTGACTTAGGTAGTTGTCTTTTCTTTCTGCCCCACCAGCACATGGACTGTTGGCATTCTGTTCACTTGACAACACTGAACTCACACATCTCATTCTTTGTTACTAGATTTTCCTGTGGTGATCGCTTTACACTAGCTCTGCCTTTTGGCAAAAATGTAGGAGCAATAGATAGAAGAAGTAGGTAGAAACATTAGGCAGGAGCATTAGGTAGAAACATTAGGTAGAATTGGTTGGCAGGAACATTGGTCAGGAGCATTAGCTGGAAGTAGTATGTTGGAACATCAAGAAGGAACATTAGGTAGACATTGGGCAGAAGTAGTTCATAGGAACATCAGGTAGAAGCTTTTCTAAACACTGCAGTAGAGTTGCCCTCTACCAGTGGCCTATTAAGGGTTGAGGCACTAAAGGCTAAGAAGCAGCACTGGTTTTTACAGTTATGGAGACTTTTGCTGTAGCCACCCTTTTGAGGGAGTTCCCAGAGGGAATGGACATCAGAGATATTGATAGCATGCCATATTACTGTGCCTGAACTTTAAGCTAAAAACTTTCAATTATTTCATTTTGCATACTGATGAAATGATTGCTCAAGTGCTACTAAAAAATGGCTAATGTAACTTTAACTTGGGATGTGACCTTCTTCCATTTGGAAATTTTCTGTGAACATTTTAGAAAGCCTTGAATTGGAGTTGTAGGGGTTTGCATATGAATAAATGCTACTTATATTTTGAATTTATGATATGTTTTCTCATTTGCTAATACTGTACATATTGTGTCTGTAAGGGAAAAATAGGTAAATCTCCCATTTTCTCTCCATATCTCACCTGCCCATGCACTTTCTCAGGAGATTGATACAGTAGGTATCTGTTATCAAATGATTAATAGTAACACCATTTTAATATGTAGCTGTGCTGCAGATTCTTTAAGTAGTTATGGAGAGCTTTTTTAACTTGGCTTCTCTTTTAGATTTATTTTCTCCTTAAAACCTTTACCTGCAAATTAATATGTATGCTATTTTTACACTGCGGGTAAGTGCTTTATATACTAAATTCCATTGTTTTATCTTTTGTGCTTTTTACACGTGGTACATTTGAAAAATTTCCATACTTTTTCAATCCTTAGTCCTGAATGCTATTTGTGATTAGGATTCAGAATATTATGGATGCCCTGATAATTCTAATACTTAGATTATTTTGCAGTATATTTATAAACTAGATGCTTCTTAAAGCAATCCACTTTAGTAATGCTGGTTGATTTGTACTCAATGATATAATAGTACAGTGAAGTTCAGTAGTGTATTTAGATGATTTTAGCATTGACAATACATTACACGTTTGATCCCTTGTAAGTCAGTTTTATTTTATGTAGCAGTCGATTCTCATATTAAAGGGCTCTGGGGTCACAGTGACCAGAGATTTACATTGACATATTCAACCATTTTTTTCAATAATTTCAAACTTAGCTCACTAGTGTTATAGTGATTCATAAAAGCTCACCTTTTCAGCTTATTTCTTTAGCAGTTCCCCCCAAAGTTAGAGAAGGAGTAGCCTAGTCAGTATGCAGTAGTTCCTGTACAACACACCCTGATGGCAGAATACAATTTGAATGCTTATATTAAAGAAATTTGTTCCTGGAAAGGGAAAGATGTGCTTTTCAGTGACTTACTGTATTTATAGAATAGCTTCATATATAAACATACCCTTCAAACATGGGATAAAATGACCATCACATAATGAATCAATGTGTGTGCGTTGAGAAGAATAGGAAAATAGTCATTTTTCTTTATATTAGTTTTAATTGGAATACAGTGTTATACTCCTAATGGGTAAAAAGTGATAAGAATAAAGATATTTATAATTCTAGAATTATGCTTGACTATAGATTTTCAATGGTTCTTTAGCATATTCAGTTCAATCATACAAAAGTTCTCTTTACCTTATTTGAATGCTGAAATGTGTGAAATTTGGGTAACTTCATATGCATTAAATAAGTTTATTGTGTAATCTCATTGATGTTATACAATGTAACAGAGATAGAGAATTAGGGTCTTTTTTTCATCTTCCATGTCATCATTATTGATGTTTGCTCACACATGCCTCAGTCAAAATGCTTTTAGTCAGCAAAACAGGCATGACACTGTATTTTGTGAAACATTTGTAGCTGTGCTTAACATAGCAGAGGCATGATGGGGATTCCTTTTTCCAGCATCATTATCATCATCATCAGTAAGGTCATCATCCTTGTCTCTGATTACTGGCATATGCCTCTGTTTGTTTTTGTATTGAAAAAGCATGTTCATTAAAACACTTGTATTTACTTGACATCATTCCTATCAAAGTTTGCTTGCATATCTTTACTTGATTGAATTTTCATATTTTCCATTCTTCATCGTTTCTATTATTTTCATTATTGATGTATATTGAATTGGATTTTTTCTTTGGATAAGCTCCCAAATTTTGTACCAGTAGTTCTAGTTACTCAGTTTAGTATATACTGCATAGAGTATATTCTTTTCATACATGTTCACCATTTCCTGCGTCAGCGGGGTTATGCCAAGCACAGATGGGGAAATGGCTACATTTGCTCACATCCGCTCTATAGCTGTCATTTATAATGCATCAAAACCAGAGCCCCGTCTCTGCAATCAGGCCCAACAATCCTTTCCTTAATTTCCCATGACCACATCACATGCCTTGGTTCAAACCAGTGATTGCACATTGTCCCCAATAAACTTCAACACCCCAATTTGCTCAATCCATTACATGCCTTGCACCCTCCTGCATGTTCAGATGTTGAGCCTGCAAAGCATCTGTCACGTCATCCACCCACCTCCTCCTTGGTTTCCCCTTCTCCCTGTTCCGTCCACATCTGACACATACTCTTGCTTAATCAGCCATTCCTCACTTATTCTCTCCATATGGCCAAACCCTTTATGCAAATGCTTTTCAGCTCCCTCATACATGCTCCTCTTACTATGGCACTTCCCTCTTATCCTGTAATTATTATTATTATTATTATTATACTTGATCGCTGTTTCCCGTGTCAACGAGGTAGCGCTAAGAAACAGATGGAGAAAAACCCATCCCCCGCATACACACATATATACATACATACATGCACACATATGCACCGTACATATATATATACATATCAACATATTCATACATACATACATACACATACACATATACACATGTACATATTTAGACTTCCTCGCCCCCATCCACTCCTGATGCCACCCCGCCCCACGGGAAAATAGCACCGCCACCCCCCGCGCCGGCGAGGTAGC
>JAYMFT010022621.1:0-26656 GCA_038088735.1 Panulirus argus
ATATATATATATATATATATATATATATATATATATATATATATATATATATTGGTGTTGCCAGACTCTGCTTACAAGTGGGTAAGCCATGAGTGAGAACTCATCTTCGACAAGGCTGTACCGTCGTCAGTGGAAAGGAAAGTGAACTAGCTTCTTAAGAACCTTCTTGCTCCAAAAAAGGCCATCATTTCCTGCTCCTGTATGGAGTGCAGCTTGCTGAGGTTCTGCGATAATGAAGTATATAGAACATTTTGTATTATGAGAATACTGACGTGAACTGACTAGGTATCGACCTATCAAGTTTATTCCTGGCAACTTTTTGAACCGATGGTTTCTCTTCCTGAGACAGACCTGTAACTTGACCTCAGACTGAACTGAGCTGGGACAGAATGATGCAAACCACCAGACTACTGCTGTGGGTGATAATTACGTCCACTAAATATACTTCGCCTGTGTAATAGGTAGACTGTATGACATCAGAGCACTACAGTTGATGGATTTGATTTCTTGCAGTCATCTCTGGCGTAGCGGGTTTTGGGTATGAGAAAGCCATGACAGTTCAAGAGCAAGAGGTCATAAGTATTAAGTTACTTATGTAGTGAATTTGGTATCTTATGATACTGAAAAACCGCTTCGGTAAAACAGGTCACGTTCCAGATTTGCTACGGGTCTTGGACATGACAGACACGAATACCTGTTATACAATATTCCTGTTATAATAACTTTTAATACTCAGGTCATGACATGTCATGGATGTATCTATAACGTGGTAGGTTATGATAGGTTATGCATGTAACTATAACCTATCATAACAGGTCATGGTGATAATAAATTAAAACACTTGAGACACAACATGTTAAACACTGCAGACAAGCCAGGTCTTGAATATAGCAACTTGTAGTCCTTTGCACATAACAGGTCAAGGCAGTTACTGGACATTTTGCGAGCGTCACAAACATTATGAACAAAATCTTAGAACATCCAGCGTCGTAAGAGAGAAGCTTTGTAACTCACTGGTACTCCTTCCCTACAGATCTGACCTGAACGTCACTTACAATGTGATATTCAGCGTGGCCGGACCCATCGCAGTCATAATCTCCCACACTCCAACCTTTGGCCAGATACTGACCCTCGACAGCACAGGTAAGAGTAACAAGATCTGGCTGGCAGGTGTCGTGCATGTGGGTGTTATGAGGAGGGAGGGAATATGGTCTGCGTTCTACGTAAATCTTGCGACAGCGCAAGACGTCCCCTGCTCGGACCACCACACAACGAACCACCATCCCTCCAGGCAGAAGTAAAAAGCAGCAGAGTTGCTCAAGAGAGCCGGGTTCTCTCCTGTGCCCCGTGGGTCGACAGAGGAGACATCTGATGGGCATTAATGTCGCCACAGATCAGGTGGATATTCCAACAGAGGTGGGAAAAGTTGTTGGCCACTGTTTAAGGCTGACGGCTGCACAGGAAATACTAAACAAGACTTTTTGAATTAACTACAGTATCCAGTCTCGTGCCACTACTTTACGCCTTACCCTGGCTAGCTGTATATACCCGTTTTGATGACCGTGTAGGGACGATCCTTTCCTGGATAAGTTACTTAAAACAGAGAGTTGATGGCGAGAGAGATCAGGATTTCCTCTCTCTCGCTCTCTCTCTCTGTGATGCTCCCTCTCTTGTCGTCCATTTGATGGCCGCTGGGAAAACTTCGAGTCAAAACACTTTCCTCACAGCCCCATCCACTCCCACAGCTCAGACGAACCTCTTCCACACAAACTCCCATTTCCGTCCCCTTGCCTTACCGGAAATGAAACATTTGTTCGAAAGGGATTGAGGAACAGAAACGAGTCTCCTCGTTAATCGTCTGTGCAATATGATGGTGACCAGAGCTCTTGACATCAATGAAAGTGGGAGGTAAATGTTTGGTTCTTGATTATTAGAAGAGAGCGTAAAATCGAAAAATGAGGACACAAGTGTGATCTAAATCAAGAAATATTAGGAATGATGCAAATCAAATTTTGTCATTAATGACAGAGTTACGGGGAGGGATGTATAAAGCTGATAAAAGAAGTCAGAGGGCTGAAGAGGAACGAATATAAATGATTTCATTTAATATTGTTTGCAAGAAAGACTTAAAGAGGTTAGAGTATTAAGGCTTCAATAACCCATTTAAAACCGTATTTAAATAACCGCATGACACGATCTGTCCACAGATGACTTCCCGCTGGAGACGGGTCCGCACCAGTTGGCGCTCAGCGTCCTGGTGCCGATACCAGGTTTTTACTCGGTGGTGGCATCAGCTGAAAACCAGCATAACGTGGACAGTGGACCCGTAACCACCAACATATCTCTGGTGGTCCTACACCCAGTCCTCGACATCTGGACAGTGGAACCAGACTCAGCAGACGGAGCTTTCATGTTAAACACACATGGTGAGCATAGTGCTGGAGTGGTCTTCATGTATTTACCTCAATATTTTGTCTTCATTTGCCACCCTTTACCTCCCTCAGTTTACCTACTCCATCTCACTACACCTCGTCCTCTCACCACTTGATTAACTTGTCTTACATCAGCGGAGACTAACCACAAGCTGATCCATACATACGTAGCAACAGCACTGCAGTCTACCACCACGCCTGTTGAAGAGCGTCTTCTTAAAGATCACCTGACGGGTATTTCTGTAGATAAATTTTATCATTTCCAATAGTTTATATCATTAAGGATCGTTGAAGTTTACCTGGAAGTATATAGATGAGAATATAATCTGTCAAAAGACACACAAAACATTTGTGTCTGAAGTGAGTTGGCATTATGTGTCTGTCACACTTGCACATGAAAGTTGAATATGATCGTATGCATTTCCAGTTGACCCTGTACATGGCAACACCATCTTCAACCACCCACTAAACATGGTGACAGTAAAACAGACTGAGAAAAAGAGAAGCGTTATAAAGTCATATGTAAGCAGGATGCTTTGCAATTTACATTTTTAAGAATCTTGACATGGATTTGATTAACGGTTAAACCAGGCAGGAGGAAGATGTTAGTTCTGAGAACTCAAAACGTTATGAAGTCAGTAATAACAAACATAGATAGAAACCAGACATAAAGCAGACACATAAGCCATAAATCTCTTATAGAACACCCTATCTTCTTTTGTTTTGCTGATGTCTTTTGGAGTCAGAGATCTCTGAAAAGCACCTATTGCAACTCTTCCACAAACCCCAGGTAAAAAGTCACAGAATCTGTTAACATTTTTGCATGTATGTTTTTCTTATGTCAATATTCCCATCCAGTGTAGTTAACCGTATATTCCGTGATTAGTCCCAAGTATCAGGTTTAGCCAGGCTACGCTGAGGGACTTCCCGACCAACGCATTCGTATCGATACAATGGGGTAACGAGGCTTCGTACACGCTGCCCTTCACCTTCACTCTCGACCTACAGCCCGTGTTCACCCACACCTGCACCCAGGACGGCCTTTACCATGTCTCCGCGTATATCTTCAATGAAGTCTCCGGCCACAGTCTCTCCTGTGAAGTAGGTGATCGATATTAGCCTATGTTGCACTTAATGTAATTTCTAACCTAGCCCGCCTGAAGTAGGATTAAAGTTTCTTAGGTAAAATCTGTGTATCATATTTCGTCTCTGAAGTCTGTGACCCTAGTCATAATTGTCAGTTGGGCCACACACACACAGCAACTTAAAATAAAAAAGATATACCTTAGGCATGAGAGGTTTTGTGATATGCTAAATCGGTGTTTGTAATGTTGGTGAGATGGGCGGTGTCCAGAACACAGCCGGGAAAGCGTCACTCGTACATGTCTGGGGAGTGTAGCTTTAGATGGGTGCCATCATAAAATGATTTGAAGAATGAACTCAAGGAGATAAGTCAGAAGGACACTTTGGATGAGGGTAAGGGGTGGCATGAGAAGTTGAAAAGGTGCCAAGTTGTGCGTAGCATCTACCTGTCAGTGTAAGACTGGAGTGGTCCGTCAGTGTAGGGCTGGAGTACTAGTGGTGCCAGTAGTGATGCTGAGGCAGCACAATCGTTCCCTGAGTATCTGAAGATATTCATTGAGGGTGAAGGGTTACACACCTCAATAGCTGTTTACTGTGGACGATATCGGCTTGTACGGGAAAGTAATGCCAGCCGGAGCATTGATTAGCGTGGAAGAAAAGACTGCTCCAGGTTTCTAGGTAACCAAACATCGCTTGACGCTCCAACTGTGAGGGAATTCTGAGGGGGAGTTAAAAGCTTAATCCCTTGTTATTGTTTCACTGAGAATATCCCTGGGCTGTGAGGGCTACGTAAAGTCCAGAGTGTCTAAGGCATGGCATCCTAACCAGAAGTCTTGGGTCACCCGAAGTATTCTTTAGTGCTGAGTTGTTGCAGAGCACCGATCGGCATTGATTATATTTTACCTACTTAAGTACTGCCAGTGCTGTAGTGGTCTTACTGTCCAGGAGGTTCTCTTTTTGACTCTTGGAATCCTCGCTTGAGGAGTCGAAGGCTGGAGGATTACGGCTGTTTCAGTATGACCAAACTCTGCGCTAATGGAAATATTATGGATGATGCTGCCCAATTTGTCTGCTCATATAATGATAGTGTCATCTTTTACTGGTCAACATGCCCTGGTGGTGCGACACCTACGGCTGCAGTTGATCAGACAAACGGCAGGAATAAGAATTAATGGACTCAACTTGGGTGTATGAAACCATTAGTACCTTAGTTAGGTTAAGGGATCTTTCCAGCACACTGTGCACATATGAGACTAAGATACAGATATAGAAAGCCTTGGACGCAGGGGAGGGTGACGTCCCCCTCTCTCTCTCTCTCTCTCTCTCCCTCAAAAGAGCAGTGTTCGCTTGGGAACTCACCCGGAAGAACCCTGGAGGCTGGAACCTTAGATTATAAGTACCACAATCTGAACCCTACGCTGGTTGTGCCACACTTGATGGTCGGCTATCCAGTTCCACCAGCAGGTGGGGGTCCCACCTCCAGTAACACGTGACCGCCGTTACAGGTACTGGTGGTGGAGGAGGTGAAGGGCTTCCACATTGAGCCCATGTTCTACAGGACCCTAGACTCGTTTAGACCAAGCAGTGGCTACGGCACCATGAAGAACATGTTTCCCCTGGACAGGAACATCAGCTTCTTCCCTTACATGGCTCAGGGTGTGTCCTCCACACTTGGTACTTGAAGCTTTTTCATTCGCACATCAGATAAGACTGTTGTGCGCTAAACTTTTAAAGAGTAAACTGCTGATATATTCTAGCGGGAGGAATTATTCTCGTGTTTATTCTTGCAGTCTTCCTTTATGCTAAGAGTGCGCTGAGGAATATATTTACATCTCTAATGTAAGACAAACCAATTAGAAATTTCATTAACAGTGATTTTACTTTGTTAAAAAAGGTGAAATTCATTACATATATTTTAGATTGATTTGATATGTGCAGAACTCTGTCCTGATCACAATAACATGTGTTTCTTTTCTTGCTTTATTATCATTACTTTCTTGCATATGATAAGTGATCTTAAATCTATTCTATTCCCTCCTCCAGATCAATATTTCACTGGCACAGGTAAAAGTCACCTTCCACAATTCACGAAAAGATAATGCTCATCGAAGGGATTTCAATGTTCCTGATGCACAAATAGATAATCAGTTTGATGATCTCTGGTGAGGTCCAAGAGGTCTCTGAGAGTTTCCACTGGACATAAGACATGACGCTCTCTTGATGGAGTCTTCCAGCAGTGAATGATAATTGGGCTATTTCAGAATTAGATAGGTCGTATCTTCGCATATATAATCCTAGGGTTTGGATTTATCTTATCCCACCGGACATTGTCATCAAAGACAGGAAGATTCTTGTGTCTAAACATATTGTGTGGTTCGTTAACTCTCCTCCCAGAGCACAAGGCTATAAGGAAATGTTTTCTTAAGACGATGAGGGGCCAGACTGCCAGAAGAACTATTAGATTGTAAACAATGAGGCCTCTGCCCCTGATCTGACCCGTCGCGGGAGCCCTACCTGAAGAGAATGCTTCAGGAGACACAAAATGTCTTCTGGCAAGTATCACAACTGCAGTCAAGTACATGGACGAGGGAGTGTTATCAGGTTTGCTCACCGGACCCAAAGAAGCACAAAGAGCTGATGAAGATGGTCCAGAGGAGGGCAACGAATAGTGAAGGTTTAGAGATTAAGGTAGTGATCCTGAAGAAGATAGACGGATGCTGTAAGTGAAGTGTTTGGGGCTAAAGATACTCCAGATGAGGATAGTCGAAGACTGATGACTGACTGTGTATAATGGAATTATTCTGTGCGAAGGTGGAGGCTGGCTTGAATGCGAAACGAACTTGGCGAGAGTGTGTGTTTGAGCGAAGGAAAAGGCTAAGTGTAACTGGATCTGCCCGTGTAGATGGGAACAAAGTTTGAGACAGGAGACACACTGACTTGGTCCTTTTAAATCAGGTAATCGTACAAAATACTTTGTCCCGCACTATCGAACTCTTGGACTTTGACTTACAACTCCTTTACCAATTGTCTCAGCAGCACACATTGTGATTCGCTGATTTCTAACTCCATGTTTTGAACACACATTATTGTATGGACGGTCTTCAGGAACTGTGGATCAGTACATAGTGGAGAACACCGCCACTGGAGATGTGGTCCTCACCTACCAAGTGCATGACCCATTCAATCCAACGCTCAACCCGTTTCACTACCATCATGGGGTGGTAAGTTTTAAGAGAATTTTTTAAGTCTTTAACTGTCCATGGATGTTGAGAAAGATATCTGTATCTAAATCCACCTTCATCGTTGGCTGTTTTTTTTTTCTTCTGCATGGAGGTTGTTGGGGAGGTTATGGAATGGCATAGACGGGAGGGGACACTGATCAGACATGCGTTCAGACGGGAGGGGACACTGATCAGACATGCGTTCAGACGGGAGGGGACATTCATTTGACAAGCATCCTTTCCATCTTCCTTCTTCAGTGTTGTGTCCAACTCTTATATCTTCATCTTATTACCATTTGACAGTCTAAAATCATTCTAAAACTTTCGTATTTGGTTCGCTACACAGTTTGTGGTCCACTTAATATGCCTTAATCTTTTGTTTTATGTGGATGATAAGACGTTAAATACACAAGCCAAATAGACTTTCACCATCCCATTTCTCTTGCTGTTGTCATATTGTTTTGAAATTCGCAAGTCTTCTCTTTGTTCTTCGGCATTTTGTATTCATATCTCCTTCTGTCGACTGAAAAGCTCCAAATATTCTACTCGTCTTCTCATCTCTTATTGTTTTTTGTATTTTCCACACAAAAAGACCATCATGAACCTTTATGTTATTTATAACTTAATGAGTCCGTGTTGGACAAAGGCTGATTTACCTGAAACTCCTCAAGGAAGAGGAGCTTCACCTTACGGTGTGGGCCAAGAACACCTTCCAGACCGTATCGGTGGACGTCACCGTGGAGGTGGTGGGGATGATCAGAGGCGCCCAGATCAACGACTTCTCCGAGGTCACCGCTAAGGTTGGTCGGCGTGATACATGGTACCTGCGTTGTGTGTGTGCTGGGCAAGTAGCGCCTCATGGTGAGGTGATGACGGAGGAAGAGAAGTAGAAAGAAGGATGGAGACGTGACCCTAGGCAGACAGAGAGACAGATGGGCAAAAAGGGCTGGCATAGAGAGATAAGAGAGATAGATGAGCAAAGAGGCTAATGCAGAGAGATAAGAGAGAGACAGTTAGACAGACAGCTATAGAGAAAAACAAGAAATATGCGAATGAACGCTGGATAGGATGATACGCACAAACAGAGAGTCACGTACAGAAACAGACAGTTAAGGGGAGATGAGACAGAAGGGAACAAAGAAAAAGGCTAACAAAAAATAGTGACAGACGCAAAAGGATAAATGTTACCGGACTCCGCCTGCTTGTGATTGCAATACGAGAGAAAAGTCACCTTCAGAGGGACTGTATGAATAATGTTGACGAGCAGGAGTACTGTCTCGACGAGGAACATCTCTCCACAGAGGAGTCTCTACCATTCCCCTTGTACTGGAAGTAAGGCAGCCTTGAAGCCTTAAGCTTTCACAGAGACGACAAGAGATAAAATGGAGAGAGAGAGAGAGAGAGAGAGAGAGAGAGACTGAATATAAATATCTATCATCTAATTGTACCAGCTTTGCTTACGTTATCCACATTCCTGACATTCTCAGGATGAGGAGAAAGTCTTCCAGATCACCTTTGAATCGGTCACTCTGGCGACGTGCGTGGCCATCGACTGGGGAGACAAGACGCCTGTGGCAACCTATGGCGACCTGGAGGTGTGCAGCTTACACTTCTCCTGGGCCACCCATAATGATGACGTCCAGCCCCAGCTGGCCATGAACTTAACCCACACTTATAGGTAAATTGAATTCAAGTACCACAAGGCTGACTCAAACTTATATATATATATAAGCTGATGAGTTGCAACCTGCTGTGAGCTTAACTCGCATTTATGTGTAAGATGCATGCATTTCAGATGCTGGGAGGGCAAATGACTGTCACTCATGTTAACTGGAAAGGGAAAGGGAGAGAATGTACTGGGGAGAGGAACCAGGAGGATGGGACGAGCTTGGGAGCTGTGCGTGGATAGCCTAGCCTGGAGGCCTGTCTGCTGGGGCCCAGTAGATAAACTGTTCTTACCAAAGGCAGGACATATTACCCTTTTTGCAGCCATTTTCTGTCATTCCCTTATAGACTGTAGTTTGCTCTTTCCGTGGAAGTGAATACAGCTTAACTCCAGATATGTTCTTCAGTTGTGTTGTGTTTTCTTTCAACGGTTCATTTTCAAAAATTACTGTTTTTGTAGAAATATTTCTATTTTTTTTTCCTCATCAAACTGGCCGTTGGTTGGAAAGGCTGTCAGAACTGAGAGCAAAAACATTTCCCTGACTTAGGTGTACACAAGATTGTTCGGGCCACACGATCCTTACAACACACAAATCTCATATGTGGCACAGACACAATTCACCCTTTAGTAATATCTTTGCGAGACTTACTCACGATTCCCCCTTGTCCGTTCAGGGCTAATGGCATGTACAACGTAACGATGATCGCGTACAACAGCATCAGTCAAATGGGAGACGAACTGACGATAGTCGTGACGGATGTATCTTGCAAGCCACCGCGGGCGGGGATCGTGGACGGGGTCTTGTTCTTCACCGACGCCCCAAAGATGATCAGGGGAACGGACAACTATTTGGCAACGAGGAGCTCGCTTGACTGCAGTCTCACCTTCAATACGAAGTAAGGAAAGAAGTATAGGTATCAGCGTAGTTACGATGGCATTTGGGTTGTTGTCAAAGATCTTACTGATGAAAAAATATATCAGTTATAATAATTATAATAATCAGAGGCTTCCCTTACCCATGAACTAGTACTGAAGTGGTAAGATTTGATTCATAAATTCGATCACAATTGCTTTGAATGTTTCAATATTTTGGTAACTTCACGGGTCAGCTTTACTTCTGTTTCAAAGGGTGACAGGTCACGGTGAGTTAGGATGACCTGGGCGCTGTTATAGTCGTCCTGATAACAGTTCTCAAGTGTAACCCAGTATCAGGCAACTATGGGATATCTGTGGCTGCCGAAGACAATGGTATTGTGCATCAGGAAAGATGTTTGATGAGTGCTATGCATTAACTCTGCCTCTGACGAAACTCTGTCTTCGGTACTCGTATGTACTACGTAGGTAGGTTCTCTCTCTCTCTCTCTCTCTCCCAATTCATCCCTTTAT
This sequence comes from Panulirus argus, assembly GCA_038088735.1. Taxonomy (NCBI): domain Eukaryota; kingdom Metazoa; phylum Arthropoda; class Malacostraca; order Decapoda; family Palinuridae; genus Panulirus; species Panulirus argus. The sequence continues at coordinate 9,789 of JAYMFT010022621.1, forward strand.
CATGACGTCTATCCTTCTTCATAGGTAACCACCGTGTAGTTCTGAATATAGCCTACGTTTACGAAGTGCCTAAAGTTCTCTCACTTTTCGCTCAGGTTGCGATGGCAGATCTTCAACGTAAGCAACGTAACGGGCGACACGATGGCTCCTGTGATTGTGAGGGAGATACTGCCGTCTTGGAACCTACCGATCCTGACCATACCCGCGCGCTTCCTATCCTACGGTTACTACCTGATAACCTACACCATCACCATGTGGGGTAAGACCTCTCCGTCTGACTATGCCATATCCTTCAGACTTGTCTCCCGACTTTGTATGGCACTGAATGTCAAGGTTCCAAGATCGACTCCGGTCCAGGGTATCATCATTCCTGTCCGCCAGTTATGACCTGTCGAGTAAAGTAAACAAATACAGACCTTGAGTACAATCCTCTTTGAGGGTTGCTGACTAATGTGGAGGATAGGCATCTGTGCTGTGCCTATTGTACGAAGCTCCTCTACTCTGGCTGTCTCCATATAGCACCAGCTGCTTCACAATAAGGCTATGTGTGCGTCTTTCTGTTAGTCTGTCCACTGATGATGCGCCTTTCCAGGCAGGGTAGGTTCGACTCTAGCTCTTGTGTGAGTATTGTCTCCACTGCTCCAGCAGTGTTGAGGTTGTTCCCCCATGATTGATCTGGTCTTTGAACTCTCGTCCCTTCCCACCTACCACCAGCCTGCCTGCAGCTTGTTCCCAGATCATCAGGCCATGGTACGTACTGCTACTTGATCCAGGCTTCCCTTAGCTAGACGTGGGATTGGATCCTCTGGCATCATTTGATTCCTATCGTTTATTTATCTATTTCTTACTGCTTTTTTGCCTGTTTTTTTCTCACACTTCTTTTGGTTGGTCATCTCCACATCGAAGGCAAACCTTAGTAACCTTCACCTGGTGTCTTGCTTGTGATCTGATGACTCTTCTAACTTTCTTTCATTCTTAGACCTGCACTTGGTAAGCCCCTTGCATCATGTGTGTTCTCGATGCCCTTTCCTTGTCCGGCTTTCCTCTTCTCCTTGTTAGGAAGATGGTCCTTTGCCAGCCTAAGAATCGTCACGGACTTTGTCTGACAACCTCGCTCTGTTCGACTTCCCTAATTTGCATAGTGGCCTCCTTTCTGTTACCTTTCTGTTACGTCTTTTCTTCTTTTTGTCTTAAATTTTATTCTTCACCGCCATCCATCCATCCATCCCGAACGATTGCTTGTCCTCTCAAGTCTTCCATCTACCGTCTGATCCCAGACTGCATACACTGCCTCCTCTGTGGATTCCTTCAGTCAGTTACCTCTGCTCTGTGGCTCTCTTCCTCAGGCCAAGAATCATCTGGTTCCTGCCCTTCTTCCTCTTCAGTACGAACGGGATAACAAGAAAGAGAAGAACAAAATAATAGACAAAAGATAATGTTTCCTGAATAGCTTAAAATCTCTAGTTTCTGCATTCTAGATCCTGAAAACTTGGACTCACGGCTGCCATTCCAAAATCAAGCGAGCACCTACATCCAGATAACCGAGTCGGACCTGGTTGCAATCCTGCTGGAAGGCGCCGTATCACACGTGCACAGGGGAATGGATGATGCCATTTCATTTGAGCCAACCAAGTACTCGCAAGACCCAGATTTCCTTGATCAGGTGGGTTCCAGGTAGGACTTTGGATAACAATTGTGTTTCTTACGCAGAGGACTATACGTATGTCTGTCTGTGTCTATTTGATTTTCTTCTGTTTTCAGACCGGGAAGAGTTGTGTAAGTTGTGTAGTTATAGAGCATTATCTTGTAGGCTCTCCGTATCATGGTTCACTGCTGGGAATTAGGTATTTCACGGGGTATGTTTGTACTTTACATTGGGTCGTTTGTTTCGAAGCTTATTTCGTATCAGTATTCAGTTACATTTTCCACAACTGCTGACGGCACTGAGATAGTACACAGAGCAGCAGATGACAGCACGCCCTTGGGATCTCCGAAACCCCTGCATGTAGAGTCAGATTCATACTCTCCTCCCTTCAGAGGTTCGTGATTGTGCAGTGGAGGTGTCGCAGAGTTGGTGAGGACTGGCCCCAGCCAGAGGAGGACTTTGCCAAACCAGTGTTCGTTAAAGGTTCTCTGTCAACTGGCTGCTTCGGCTACGGTCCAGGTGAGGTTCAGGATTTTGTTCTCCCACTGTGACTATAAACAGTTCGTCTCCTGTTGGGTTTGAAGACATGATTCATAAACAGAATTTTTACATCCTGGTGTTGTTTGAGAAGACAGATAGTAGATCGTAATATGGCTGATGGTAATTCCTTTTCTTTAAAATTATTCTAGGGCTTAAAGAAATGACTGATTATATTGTATAAAGGAAAAAGAAACAAACATGAAAAACATTAGATTTACATTAGCCGGGTACGAATTATACCATATCGCCCGCGATCTGGGAGCCACCTGCCTCTGGCCTGATGTACTAAGAACTATTTCTTGCGTCTTGATACTCTATCTTGGCTTAGCGACACTCTATCGCTATTATGCACCACGTCTTGACCTAGCGCGTACGGTGCCCCTCATCCATCTCTGTCCCAACCCTTCAGGTACGCTGGCCCTCGACACACCTGACCTGCAGCTGCGTGGGGGTGACTTCTTAACAGCCGGAGACACGTATGAGGTGGAGGCTACAGTTGCTGTGGGTCACCGCTCTGCCATAGGCCGCGCCCAGGTGCACGTTCTGTTACCCCCTGGACCAGCCATCTCCCTCAGGTCTGTAACAACCCGGGTCTAGGCGCTAATTACCCTCAACTCGTTTTCTCTCCCGTTGTTTCAAGAGTTTTTTGTCAGGTTAAGAATACCATGAGAGAAGAGGTTGCTCACTTCTCTCATTTCATGACCACTATTCCCTCCGGGTCAGTAACACCTCGGCTTCAGGTTGCTGGTCACTACCCCCACCTCTTCCACTTCAGACGTGTTAATGACATCACGACTGTTACGCCAACGGGATACAGGCACCGGTCATGTTCTTGTCTAAAACCACACGTTTCCCTCGGTTCGGTTCCGAAATGTAGAGCGAAGCATTGCATGGCTCAACAAAGGTCATACTTTCACCTAAAAAGGAAATGTTGAAATGTTGGGTATTTCTTCTCTTTGCTTTCTGAGCAGGTGTTGCAGAGAATATTGCAATATACTTTTTTAACACATTGACTTTACAGTTGCCATTCTCAGCATCGTTGAGAGTAAGACGCATCCCACATAAGCACTGCTGGTCTCTTGTCTAGGTGCGCTGGGGACAACATGTGTCTCCCGTTCGAGGACGGGATATACCTGAACCCGTCATACAGGGCGGCGGTGGCTTCCCTCTGCACCCTCGACTGTGTGGAGCCCCTCCAGTACAGGTGGACTGTGACTGATGAGGCCAAGAATCCCTTCCCCCTCACCGAGGTCCACACCCCCGTGGGTAAGTCAGGCTTCGTTATTTAAGGGGTCCCGCCATTGAGGGTTCAGTTCTCCGTCCCTGGTCGTGAGATGAAACTCATCAGTCCAGAGATTTTCCTTCCTGTGTAGAGAACACGGCATCTCTCACGCGAAGGCTGGGTTCACCTGTCCAGGGAACCTTCCTGTAGAGTGAAGACCGTGACCTGTTAAGTGGGTCATGATTCGTTTTCACTTAGCACCGACAGCTCGACAAGATTTTCTTTACGAAGAAAACGGGGTACCAGGTGCCTAATAAAGTCCACCCGTCTTTGAAAAAAAACGTAGAGCTGGGAGTACAAGAATAGCTAAAATCAATCTGAGGAATCCGCCTTATTCAGTGAAGATCATATTCCCATCGATGTCGTGATTCATTAGCCACATAATGAGGACAGTGATTCTGTTACTAACTCATGATTCATTAGTCCAGGAATCCTCCCCCTCCCCCTCCCCTGCAGTAAAGATCATATATCTCTGGGTATATCATGAATCACTGATTTGGGTTCCCGGCCCATATGCTGAAGCAAGCATCCTTCTTGGTAAATCATGATTCATTCGTACAGCGATGCCATAAAGACTGACCACATTCGTGAGTTATGATTCATGATTCGGAGGCTGACTTACTGTGTGTTTACCATGTAAAGTTTTTCTTTGTAAACTATGATGATTCGTGTCACCATATTTCTACAAAATGGCCTCGTAAAGTAAAAATTATAGTACAATTTTAAGATCTCTGCTCACTCTACCTGTATACCGGATCACTCTACCTGTAGACCTGCTCACTCTAACTCTATACCGGCTCACCCTACCTGTATACCCGCCTGATACCATGCTTGCTCCACAGGTGTCAGCAGTGCCGAGTTCGCCCTCAGCACACAGTTCTACGCGGACAACCCACAGGTGAAGGTACTGCACCTCTCCGTCGTCGTCACGAACGGCGAGTCACGAATCGGTAAGCACGGTACCGCTGGTCCACCGCCAGGGGGGGCCGGCGCTGCGGGTGTTGTGCCATTTATGATTCCATGATACCAAGAATTTTTATATATGGCTGTTGCCGTGTGGTCAATAAAAGTAAGAAATAAATGTGACGGGGCGGTATGGCAGTGCTTGACGTGGTTCGGACAATGTGGAGAGGATGAGAGAAAATGACTGAATAAGAGAATTTATGATTCAGGAATGGAGGGAGGAAGGAGGGGAAAAAGAGAGAGAGAGAGAGAGAGAGAGAGAGAGAGAGAGAGAGAGAGAGAGAGAGAGAGAGAGAGAAGCAAATAGGATAAAGTGATACAGTGACTGGAATGTTTAAGAAGGTGCAAGGGATGCATCGGATAGCATAAAATGAATGGACGTGGTACATGAGGGGCGACCTGCACATGACGAGCGGTCAGGGTAAACCGCGATGCAGTCTGTCCGGCTTGCATGTGGATGGCGGACTATGGTTTTATCGCACTGTGTATGGAAGCTTTGGAGTGAATACGAGCAAATGTGGCCTTTGTTCGTCTGTTCCTGGCGCCACTTCGTCGGGGAGGAAAACGGGAAACAAAGATGGAAAAAGTATATCTATGATTCATCAATCCTCCCTCCCTCCCTGCTTCTGCCACCACAGGATCGTCGACGTACCACATGCTCATAAATCAGGTGCCAGCTGGTGGCGCCTGCTTCCTCACCCACCCGGAGCGCAACAGGGCCTTGCTCGACGTCTTCACCGTCACGTGTTCAGACTGGTTCGACCCCGAGGGCAACGGCATCAGTTCCTACACCGTCACCTGTGAGTCATCCGTCACTGACGACGGCTTCAAGTAATCTGTATGGGCCTGAATGAACCTTTCATCTACCTGTGTCTAAGGGGATTTGTAACAAGAAGCTTAAACCACTTGTAAGTGACTTGTGACCAGGGAATCTGTAAATGACCAGAGTGAAAGTACCTGTAACTGACCTGGGACGGAAAACACAATTGTAAGTGACCTGTAAGTGTGGGAACACTTGAATATACCAATATAAGTGTGGGTTTACAAGTGCCCTGGTGTTGGGCAGTGTACTCAGTTCTTGCAGGATGGAAATGCGTTGCCTTAAGGCACATTCTTGGGCAGTGAAGTCAGCTTATTGGGGGGGAGGGGGTGAGCGCCTCTCACGGTCTCACTTGTCATGATCCGTGTTGATTTCTGGTGTGTTACTTGGCAGTGTATTCACCTGGTGGTAAACCGCGTCCGATGGTGTCTCACCTGAGCAACCTCGGAGCCCAGGTCATCCCCCTGGTGTTCCCACCTGGGACCTTCGACGTCGAGGTCACCGTCACCGACAAATGGGGCGCGTTTGCCACAGTCATTGTCGAGTCGGGCTTGGAGGTACGTCCGTGTCTTCCTGTACTGACGGCACCCGCTGGATTACACGTTTGTCTCCCTCACTTGTCTGTCTGCCCCTGGGTGTGCTTGTCTGTGTGTCTGTCTGTCTGTCTGTCTGGCTACGAGCCTGTATGAATCTCAGCCCACATGGATAATGCTTGTAGCTACAGGTTTGTGGAAACGATCACTGTGAATTAGCATAAATGGCGCGTGCGTAAGCACAACATTATGTTAGTGATGCAAGTGGTTACAGTCTTACAAAAATTATTGAAGGCATCGAGTTGTTGCGAATGTCATATATAGCTACAAGCCTTTGTGAATCATACAGGTAAGCCTGCATGACTAATACATAAAATTGCAAGGAAAATTGTATCCTACAGGCCTATGCCAAAGATACACATGACTCTAAGCCAACATGAATGATAATTCATGTTATGAACTTATGTGAATGAGACGTGGCAACAAGCCCTCATGAATGACATATGTGTCTACAACTCTACAAGAAGGATGGTAGTGAGTACAATCCTACACTAACTGGTACAAAGACAAGATAGGAAGGGCAGGAACGTAAGCCGTACATGACAGCCAACAATTTTTTTCCTCAAACTTGCTCTTTACGAAAATAGGAGTACCTACCTTGCCTGGCCATGGACACGATAGTAAGACTACAATATTGCCGCTTTGGTAGCAAATCCACATCGCAATGGCTGTGACTGAGGAGTGTTTGTCCATATATTGGAAACCCTTGTTACGCGAACAGCGACAACGTGATCCATAACCCGTGTCCTCCACAGATAATCATGCCCACCAAGGAGGAGTATGTGGACGCCGACTTGGAAAGCCACATCCTGAAGTTAAAAGGATCAGGAGACGTCGAGATGCTGACGATGACGGTGACGGCCAACACTGCCGTGGCATTTGAGGTTGGTGTCTCACCTGGAGAGCGAGGGATACAGAGGTCCCCTTCTGGTTTGAGGAAGTGTGAGTCTTCCTCTCACACGACACCATGTACATTCTCGCTCATCAGGAGCCCACCTACGTTTACAGTCTATCCATCCACCTACTCACTGTCCAACCCACCTACACTCTATCCGCCTACTTACACCATCCACCCTACGCTCTATTCACCCACCTGCACTCTATCCAACCAGCTATACTTTATTCTTTAAATGTCTGTTTCGAAACGAGTTTACTAAATGTTTTATGATTAAGGGCCAAATGCCATGTCAGGACCTTATATGCACAGAGACAGTTCCTTCCTCCCCGTGTCGCAGGATCGTCAGGCAGAACTGCTGATCTGCAAACTAGCAGTAAAAGGCTTTATTTGCAATTATTTTTTACATGTTATACTGTATGTACGTGGATAATAATTGTTTAGCTAAGCTTGTGAGGAATGCAAGAATTGAACGTGTGGTAGTAAGCCTAGTATGACTTAGAGAGCTGGCAATGGTATGCTGAAATGGTCCGTAAGTGGTGAAATGATGAGGATTGACTGACTGGCCAGGGGGATCTAGGCGTTACAAGTGGAGGGAGGAAGGGGCAGGGGAAGACCAGGGAGATGAAAGGATGGACTGAAATATATTTTGGGGTATCGAGGCCTGGCGATTCAGGAGGGTGAGAGGCATGCATGGGATAGAATGAAATGGATCGAGTGGTATATGGGGAAAACGTGCTGCCAATGGGCTGCATCAAGGCATGTGAGGCGGTCAAGGTAAACCATAGAATATCGTGTGGGGCTTGTTCGTGGATGGAAGGCTCTTGTTTCGTGCATAATACATGATAGCTAGAGTGTGGCTGTATGTAGATGAGGCTGTTGTTCTTTCGTTCTCGACGCTATGGCTGGAGAAGCATCTGTGTATAGGAAAGATATCTTTATTGCATTATGAGAAAAAAATAGAGATGAGGACGTCGTAATGATCATTACCATAGCTTTGTACTAGGGTGATACTTTCGATGCAGATTTTTGCTCCTTTTGTTTGTTTTGGCTAACGCCATTCTCTACGGGCAGTCTGAATGGATGAGTCTGAACGGCATGCGTGAGGAGGAACAGACCAAGACGTTGCTGCAGCTATCAGATCAGACCAACACGGCTGCCAAGGCGCTCTCCCAGCAAACCAGTTTCGACTTGATCGGTCCCGTGACAGTGACCGCCAACACCATCGCCGAGATGATGAGCGGCTCCACAGCCGACCCCATAGTGGCCAAGAGCATCGATATAGAAGCGAGGAACACTATCATCGAAGTGGTGCAGGTACGTCCACGGCCGCCGATCGTTACCCTCACATGTAATGTTGATACAGTTGCGAGGAACGGCAGACTCTAGTAGGTCTGTTTTCTTTTTATAACACTGACGTTCTTTAAGTGAAAAATACGTTACAGAAGAAGACAAGACCATGGTAGTCAGACAGCTGTAGTGCTCAGTACTGATACAGGTTGAAATAGAGTGATGTGTGTGAAAGGAACATTGTCAGTAGCAAATACCGGAGTGAGGTACCTAAAATAAATGCTTGTTGAAGTCTGTAGCATCCATATACGTACAGGTAGAGATATTATTGGAACAACGCACAGTTGCTGATGGAAGATATTTTTTGAAAAAAAAGAAAAGAAAAAAGATTTAGAAACAAAGTCAAAAACCAAAACTGATAAAGTCACGGAAATTTTCCGAGGAACATCGTTACCAATGCGGTCGGAGAGAGCGTGAAAAGAGGAAGCTGGAAGTACACGCGAACAGAAGTAAGATACTGAGGTGCAGCCGGGAGGTGAGGAGAGGGTGTGTTGAGAGTAACCTTGAATGGGGAGAACATGGACGAAGGGAAGTGCTTTAGGTACCTGGGAGTGGACGTGGCAGCTGATGGAGGTATGCAGGCGTAAGTCATGGGAGGGGCTAAGGTCCTGGGTACTGTGAGGAGTGTGTGGAACGGAAGGTCATAGCCTCCGTCAGGGTGTTTTAAAGCTGTGGACGTTTGAAGGGTACAGCAGTTCCAACAGTGATGCATGGATACTAAGCTTGGGTCATGAACGTAAGAGATGGGAAGACTGTAGACGTGTTGGAGGTGAACTGTCTGAGGATGATACGTGGTGCGAGGTGGGCTGGTCATGAGGAGAATAAGAATGTTGCAGCCATGGCAGTTAATGCCGTCTGACCGACACAGCTGACGGGATGAGGGAGCCTGGGTCTGGAAGTACTGACTGAACCGACACAAGACATCTTTGCTCAGCCATACATTAAACATCACAACACTTCGTTACACAAGTTTACGTTGTGTCTCCACAGGAAATGGTGGAGGGTATCGAACAACAAGAGGTCATTGCCCCGAAGCAGCTCCAAATTGCTGCTGACAACATTGCCAGCATCACCAGTAACCTCATGCTGGTAACGTACAATGAATATTAAGGGAATCTGGTGATTACCGAGTCCAACAGCACCTGGATTTAAAGTGTTTAATGTTAATCATAACGTTTTCTAATGTTAAATTACTATGATGAGAATAGAATTAGAAGACCTGCTGGTGGTAATGAATTAGAAAGGATATGAAGATCACAGAAAACATGGGGTTAATTAATGAAAAGGTGAATTAACCATGGGTGTAGCGGTTAGCGTTGCTGACTGTGACGCATTCACGGGCCGCTCGGGGTCGAGCGCATAGGTTCGAATCCTGGGTGCGGCAGTCGGTCCACAGTCAATCCAGCTGTTCATTCTCCACTTTCCATAGAGTAGAAAGTGGAAAATGAGGAGGAGCTTATATCATTGGGGAAGCCCATGCTCACTGTAGCACATTGGAGGTGAGAGGCTGCTCGCACCAGAGCCAACCATGGACATGGGTAAAGAGTTAGAAGAAGAGACAGACAGGTAGATAGATACTGCTGACAGGAAGAAAATTTAGAAGTTAGTGAGTTTACAGAAAATAGCTGAGGAGTCTAGGATTTGTTTTGAAATTGTTTATATTACTTTTTGTGTGGTGTCAGTTACAGAATTTGTTTTGTGTTCAAAAGAGAGCGCAGTTGAATTATCTTGACGCCATAGTAGATTAGGTCAGCCCCAAAATGACTCCATCAGGTCACAGCCTCATAGTTCCCAGCACATGCTCACCAGTCTGTACTTACAGAGCATCGGGATGGTCGTGTCAGATCAAAACTGTACAGCCTCGGGACCTTCTGATCTCTATAAATCAGATGACCTGACCTTTGACACAGATATTGGCACGGACAGTAAGTCAATACACCTAAACTCCGCAAATATATGCATGACCCATCCTTTGCATGACGAATGTATATTCTTATGGCTATCAGTGGCTTCATATGTGGAAGAAAATTACCTTTTAGTCTACTATCATCAACACCATTTGACACCATCTTCTCCCCATATCACCAGAGACCAATACACTTATCACTTCATGATTCATAACACCATCTGTTCGCCATCAGCATAATCAGTTGCCGATTGTTGGCTGCCAACGTAGAAACCAACAACTTTTTATTTGTGACACTTCTGACCACCATAATTTCATTGTCACCGTCAGTAACTACGACTAGTTCACTATCTGCACCGGTAACCACTATCTGATGACCAGCATCGTTAAGCACCACATATTCGTGAGAAATATTACTCACAATCTGTAATTTGTCTTCACAGATTTAACTATATTTATCCACCCAATCAACACCCTCAACTCCCTCTTATTCAACATGAATAGTCACTTGTTCAACACTAAAACCATTTGTTCACCAGCACCAGTAAATTTGCTAATTCACCGCTATGGCCTGTAACTATTTCCTCTCCCAAGGTAAGACTCAGTAGTTCACGTCCAACAGCTATAACTACCTCAGTATTAGCACAACCAATCCGGTGACCCCCAACCCATTTCGAGAAGGCTCCTTTGACATGCTTCCTTTGTTCCCTTCCACAAAGGAAATGTTCAATCCATCGAAGGAGTCTCCTCCTTCCTTCCTTCCTGACGATCCGGCTTATCTACCATCCTCCTATGTGGTGCGGGGTCAAATGCTTTTTAGCTGTCTAAATACAGACGATCCAGCCAGTCTTCTCGTTTGCCTAAAACGGAGCTTCCTCTCTCGTGGAAACTCCCAGAATTTCACATGACCTCCTTTCCCTAAATTCCGTCGTCTCTCATGTACTTTCTCCTTTGCAAGTAGTCATCCACTTGCCTTTTTGATTACCTCTTCCACTATCTTACAGACCACACTCTTTGAGATACTGGTAGTTCACTCCAAGTCCCCTGTCTACTTTAATATTCCTCCAACTGCTCCACACATCTCAAGACATGTGCTGTCTTTTGTTTGATCATGCCAACAGTATCTGTTCATCACTGGTATCTTACAGTATGTCTGCTTCCCCGCCAGTTTACATGGAGATCCCGGTTGAACTAAAGAAGATCCGGAAGTGCAACGTTCGAGACGTGTCGAAGGATCTCTCTGCTGCTCAGGTTTGTTGCTTTATATCGCATCATTAGTCAATAATCTAAGATCGTGTAACAGGAATAACTGGTATCTGATCACCGAAACGTCTGCTGTGGTGTGGACATAATCACAGTAACGTAAGCCACTCTGGTCCTCTCTTGCTCAAGAAATTGGAGTGTTTGAGTCACTCTTTTACCTTAGACTCACATGTTTTATATACTCAGGAACTTCACTTGTATGACGTGCTCCTGTATGATCCGCGCCTGTATTAATCAATGTACTCTATCTTCATCAAAGGTTAAGAACACTAAAGATACTTGCTGGTGATTTCTGTACGTGTTTCAGATCCCGGTGCTGGACGGGCTCCTGACCAACCTGAGTAAGGCCATCTTGAGGAAGAGCGTGGTGGGTGAGGAACACTTACTCGATGGTCGTAATGGCGTCTTCGTCAAGACGGGTCTGTAAGTGTCATCAGCATATCCTCACGTAGTGAAGACCATGAGAATGTGATCGAGACAAATGCCACATACCACATACAGACTCATCAGCAATAAAGTGTGATACCACACACAAACCATTAGCAAAAAAGAGTCAAACATTTTTCTTGTGTCCTCCATGCACAAATTGAGTTCACGATGGTCCACAATGACTGACCATACACTGGAGTTTTTTGCATGAAAAGTCAGGTTTGTTGGCGGATCCCTTGAGGCATGAAATGTGACCCCTCCCGGAGAGGTATTTGACCACCAAATTCTTTACATTATCCTGTGTCTTAGTTGGAAATTGTTCATGAATCTAGAGGACCTTGGCAGGCGCCAAAGTTGGTCTGGTACTTGGGTTGAAGATATTCATCCTGAGCAAAAATAATGAGGATGGGATAGAGTGAAAGAGGAACGACATGATTATCAATTTGCGGGAAATAAGCCGCAGGAATGTTTGCGCGAGAGTGACTTGGGAGTCCCACATTAGGAAAACAGTAAATGAGACAAGCTGTCTGCTAGCAAATGCTAGAATAGCTTTCGATCATACAGATAAGGAGTATTCAGCAAGTTGTTCACATCCTACATTAGGTCAAAACTACAATATGCTTCTCAAGTTTGATCTCCATTCCAAAACAAGCACAAAGAGCTGCAAGAGAAGGTTCAAAGGAGAGCACCTAAGATGTTACCCGAATTAGGATAGCTGAGTTACAGGGATGGGCTAGAAACCTAAAATTTATCCACCAAAGGAGAGAGAAGAGTAAGAGGTAACCTGATCACAACCTTTAGGTTTATAAACCAGACTGATGATGAGATAGTGAACAGTTCTTCGAGAGATTCAGGGATATAACAACCAGAGGACATAACGTTCAATCAATTAAGAAATAAAAAGAAAATTGCAAAGAAGAATGACTGAAGCACCATCACACAGTAGTAACAGTTTCAGAGACAGAACAAGCTAAATAGGATACAGTAAACGCTGAATCTTAAATCTAAAAGATTTTGCGAGACAAAAGACACTTTAAGAGACTGGATCCCATGAGAGTTAAACTCTCTTTCTTTATATTACACAAATAAGTGATCCGATGCTTATATCACACATACTTATGTACCTTCTCTATATCTCCAGGACTGTGTTGAATGGATCCTCTGTGGAGATAACCCTGGGAACAAGAGGTGCCAAGATCACGCTTCCGGAGAGATTTTGTCCGACTGGCACGTGTAATGACGCCGTTGGGTACGCTGCTACCCTCTGGCCTTACCCAACACACGTGAGTTACGTCAGCCTTTGATCATGCTGACCCGTAGCCTTCGTAGCTTCTGTCAGCATCAGTACGTAGCACGTACAGCATCAGTAACGTCTTGTACCCAGCACTTTACCCCAGTTTTGTACAACACCGTCAGTTGACCTACGTATGCTAAGACTTCCCGCAAAACAACATATTGCCCTTCACAGATCTGCACATCCCCACATGACGAGATTCCTGCTGATTTCATACGCTGCAGTGTGGGTGTGATGCGAGGATATGCAGGGGTCCGTGATGTGGGGACGGGATTCTGCATGTTCTCGTCTTGTGATTTTTTCTTTTTTTTTTTTCCTGAAATATTATTTTTGATAATCTGCCTCTTTCTTAGATAATCACCGGTCCAGCAGAAACTCAAGGTTTGGATTTTGACCACCCAAACATACGGAATTTGTTGGTCACAATTACAAATAGTCTTTTTTATCCTTTAAAATTCAGACTCATGAACACTGGGAGGATCGTGGGGTTATCCTCACCTTGAGCACTGTGTGACCAGGTGACCAGTCCCTCACACGGTACAGAAGTCCTTCACAGCTATTCAGTCTCAACACCAAGTTGTCTGGTCACATGATATCAGTGTCTTCGCTTACCCACTCACCCTCAGGAATGTAAATTCTTAAACTGGACATGGTCTCTTGGCATTCTCATGGTGTCTCCACTTGAAGTAGTGCGTTCTTGTCTCTCCAGCTCTTATCAAGGAATTAATAAGACGTATATCTGTCTCATCCATTTCCTGATCTGTCTCTGTTCCTCACCTTTTAATTTCTCTGTCACACATCTTTGTCAGTCTGTCTTTTATTGAACTTGGCTGTGCCAGCTTCATAAGCTTTCATACGAGTACATGAGCCTTTCTAACGACCTCCTAATGCCACATGTCTTCCTCTAAACATTCTATTTCTTGTCTTCTCATAATTAGGAGAGCAGGAGCAATGTAGTAATGACCTGCGACCATGTGGCTGTGTATTTACCAATCTGTAAATCCCTGTTTGAGGGAGTTCTACGCTCGTGGGGACTCGTCTTCTGAACTCCCTATACCGTCAATACCCTTTTAAACTTTCGTAAACTGCCAGAGTCCATACATTTGTAGATCTCAACCCTCAACGCAGCTCAGCTCTCCTGACTGAGGCACCATGTTAGCTGCTGTTCCCTGAAGCCAACCAATCAGATCTTTGTTCTTCTTTAGGTGCCGGCGACCAGACCTTGTGTCTAATGCTTCCTAATCTCCCCAGAGCTACACCATGAGCGCTGACAACCTGGCCTTTGGCTCCAACATCGTGGACCTGAAATTCATGGACCGGGAGCTGAGCGACCTGCAGGTCGAACACACGGAAGATCCCATCGTGGTCGTTGTCCCCCGCACGCTGAACAGGATGGGCGAGACGTCTTTTGCAGGTGAGGGGAGCGTCTGTCTGCCTAACGTATTTGTCGATCTGTTTGATACCATTTTAGCTCTGTCTGTCTGTCTGTCTGTCTCTCTGATACCTTTCTGCCCCGTCAGCTAATAACCCTTTGCCTTGAAATCCATCTCTCCGTATCTGTCTCTATCTTTCTAGCTGCCTGTCTTTGTTTTACATGTGCCTATAAGTTCTGTCTGTCCTTGGCATGCGTATTGCAGATGGTGACCATCAGTCACAACAGTAATCAAATTTGCTACTTGAGTATACGGTGAACATTTTCATCGACAGCTTTCAACATCTTGTTTTGGAAGTTACTTTGTTAGGCATCGTCATCTTCACACTATCCTCTTTTATTTCTTGTTTCTCATTCATGATAACTTACATCTTTCATGTTTCAATTTCTGTCACTTTCCCTGTTGGTCCTTTACACAGTGTTATCAACGTTTTGTTAACTCTTGCATGACTTATTTGTTCAAATTTGTCTTCGTTTTATTGCATCAGATTCACTTCTACCCATTTGTAGACTGTATCTAAGTCGCTTTACGTTTCCTCTTCATCAGCTTCTGATCCTATCATAATGCTTACCATAGTGCCATCAGCAAGACATCTGACCATGCATTCTTTAACCTTTTTTTTTTTTGTATGTCGATAAATATTATGAACAGAATTGACGCTCAACACCCTTCCTTTTGGTAACCCATCAGAACATTAAGAGACATTGTTCCATTTGTTACTGTGTCCCAGTAAAATCGAGAAAGTGTCCATTCCCTTTCCTTGCATTAAACTGTCATATATGTTATCATAAAGAGCCAAAAATTGGGTTTGAGTCCTTTTTTCTGTCGCAAATCAAGGTTAGCTCACATTAATATAATTGTTTTTGATAAGAGGTTTAAGTGTTAGTCCTCCTATCGCTCTTTCAAGGACCTACAACACTAGTTAAGCTAACTGGTTTATAATGATTTGGTATTAGGTCAGAACTCAGCCTTAGATCGTCTTTTGTGTACTGGTGTTACATATGCCATATTGTGAATGTCTGCTCTTCGGCTCTCATCCACATTCTGCCTCAACAGCACCATAGCTCTTCCTTTTCCTGTCTTCTTCAGGAAGATGGTTGGCATTCCATCCACCTCTGGAGTCGAGTTCTCAGCTAATCAGTTGTTCTGCTTTTATCTCTTTCCAACATCTCGTCTCGGTATCTATGACTGCATCTTTTATCGACTTGGTTTGAGGTGTTCATCATCTGAGTTCTCCTAGTATTCTGATCATCTGTTTCATACCTACAGTGGGTTGTATTCGCCCCAGTATGGAGTACTGCTCACATATCTTGGAGAGAGGAATCAAAAGTCTTCCGTCTCATTAATGATCCTGGCATCGTCTCTCTTCAACCATCCCTTTCTGTTCGCCCTAACGTTGCTTCTTTCTCACACACTTTCTCTTTTATACAGGTATCTTTTTATATTGTTTTGTTCACTACTCTCGTGAGCTGTCTGCATGTGTTCCAGCCACAAAGGATGAGCCACGCGTCTGTCTACTACTTGCCACAGTTTCTGTGGGGAGACAAGTCACTCGAGGATTGGCCTTTATGATACTGCTGATAAGGCAAAGTCTGGTCGTAAGCAAAAAAATATCCACAAAATGGCGTGTGTAACACCAGTACGCAATGGAAGATCTGAACTAATACCATAGCAGTATAGGCAAGTTGCCTGATTTCACATGTAGTAAAAGAGTTTGAAAAATTGATGCAAGGGACACATAACGAGACATCTTAAAGTATTAACTGTATAAACGACGGTCAACTTGGACTTGTACCAGAAAAAAAGTATGGAAGACCAATGATAAGCTCATTACGATAACAAATATGAAACTTTCCTACAATAAAAGAGAATGGACAATGTTTTCCTTGATTTTGCCAAGATATTTGACAAAAGGATTTTTTTTTCTTTCTTTGAAAAGCAGAAAACAAATCATTCTTTTTCTCATTCTTTTTTTGTTTTGGATTTTATAGCGATTCGTCGAAATGATTTGCTAAAACTGCACAGCCTGCATAGGTAATATTCACTTTACAATGTATCGTACGTGGTTTCCAAATATATATTTCACGCATTTTCAAATACACCTAATTTGCCTTCTTCACGATTATTTCTGTAACTCTGTATAGAATTAAGAGACCACTTATCTGACAAAATGAATTATAGTATCTATAATATCTTCTTTATCAGGACCTGAGTTTGTGAACTCTACGGAAGCGTCAGACAGAATCCTTCCCATCATGTACACCAAGTTCAGCATCACCAGGGTTCGTACGAATTGGTCCATTGTCCCTAGCTAATCTTGCCTTATTTTTTCAGTGAGTGATTTCAACCGTAGCTTGCTCAAAGTCTCTTAAAGCACTAAAATGACGAAATTTTGGTAGCTACTTTAGTAAAAGTGTAATGATTGCAAATAAATGATGAAGAATGTTGCAATATA
>JAYMFT010022622.1:0-16354 GCA_038088735.1 Panulirus argus
TATCGGGAGGGTGGGTTAGCAATGGCTGTGTAACAAGCCAACACTTCATTGCTTATGAAGCGTTAATCCTTTGGCCCCTAGAGGCTGTCTCTTCATTGTGCCTCAACCACACGTGGGGAGCTGGCTTTCAGTCAGTAAAGATAGCCCCTTCATCACACACATAACACTTGACAATGCGTAACTCACACAACTCAACATTTTCCTGTGGTGAGCTCCGCGCGCTGGCCACGACTTTTGACAAGATGTAATTGCAGGTACTCGTAAGCAGGTAAACTCACACACACACATACACTCTCTCTCTCTCTCTCTCTCTCTCTCTCTCCCCCTCTCTCTTCCTTCTCTGCCTATCTTTCTTTCCATTGATCTCCCACTCTATCTCTCCTTCTCATGGTCATAACGTTATGTCTTTTGCAACTGTTGTGTTTTGGTGGCTCGAACACCAAATTTCGATTATGAAATGTTTAGTTGATTCATCACTTGTGCTGACAGAGTGGTTAGAGGTTGTGCTAACATAGAGAACTCCCCAGTAGGTATTGGGTGCACTCAGCTTACTGAACTGAAATCAACAGTTCGTAGTTATAGTTTCAGAAGGATGAAGGTTCAGTGAGGAAGATTACTTCAGACATATTTTTCAAGCCTCCTGGTTATGCTGAGCAGGGAAATCCTGATAACTCATCAAACCTCACAGGCTGTACTGAGCAGGGAAAGCTTAAGCGACGCATTGGCAGTTTATTTAGTCAGGTCTTAATATCAGCTGCTGAGCTGCTGACGACACTCTCTAGTCAGCCTTTTTACCTTCAAGTTTTAATGACGCTCATTAGGTCTCCCACTACCGTCAAGCGCTGACGATAATTGGTGGTAAGACTCAGACACCAAGGGTAACAGCACTGAGGCCTATGATACAATGCTGGGAAAACTTGGCATTTGAAACTGTAGAAAGGAAAGACAGTGATACCCTATTTAGTGCTCTTGAGATTTTTTGTCAGCTGAGGCTTTAGAAGAAAAAGACAACTGTCACTAGTTCTTTCATGCAAAGCGTTGGTGGCATCTGGCAGACAAACCTTTCGAAACCAGAGGTATCCTCTAATACTGCATTCTCCAACACCAAGTGTAGGCTATGGCTGGCTGTTAGATTTTTAGAAACCATGAGCAAGAATGCTGAGCTCTCTCACGCACCACGCGGGCGATATCAGCATCAAGATCATTAGAAGTCAGGGTCAGCGATAATGATAAGCTCTCTGATGAAATTACAGCTGTGCAGACTACTGGTGACATCTGGCAAATAGTTTTTTTCCGAAACCAGGAACTGCGGAACTGAATCTTGCCATCCAAAATATTGAGCAATATTTGCTGTTTGGCCTTTAGAAACCAGGTGCAGATATACCGCGTCCTCCAACACAAATTGATAGTGATATTCAAAGAGAATCTGACTCGAATGATATTACTTTCATACACTATCCATCAGCCAACAATGTAGCGTTTGCAAAGCATTTTCTTTTCTTGGAATTCACTCTCGTGTTTACAGCTCAGGTGCTCTTGGCGTATCGTACGAAATTTGAATGTATGAATGTTTGTAATGTTACGCTGTATTTCTGTAATTATGAAAGTTTTCCCCAAAAAGTAGAAGAAAGTGAGTTGCAGGTGATGTTGGCAGAAATGTCACGGCTCGACTTTTCTGTGTAGCGAGTCTTTTCCAAGATAACTAAAAACGCTTAAAACATTTTATATTGGAGAGAAGCAAGCCTGTTAATAAAACGACCAGAGCCAACTTCCCTGAGTACATTCAACGTAATGCGATTGTCCTTAATGTCAAGAGTTAAAGAAAATGGTTCGTTCCAAGAGTACTGGTGGTGGTCCTCTCTCCTGCGCTTCCGCCATGGGGTTTAGGCATTAGGAAACTCTGAGCTGTTTTTACAGAAGCACCGAAGTACTTACTGGAAAAGGTAATAAGCTGGAGATAGCAGCTGCACAGGGTAGTACTACCGTCCCGAATTTGGTGTGTTACTGTGGTGATGGAGCCATCTTACACCCTCTGTATTCAGCTGGCTATAGACCACAGCCGAAGAGGACAATACAACCCTCCTGACTCCGCAGTGTTTTAGTGATGGATGAAACCATCTTACACCTTCCATGTCAGTAGTTTGTGATCAGCAGCTGATGAGAAAATTACTACCGCACTCACTTAGGAGTGATGATGTGATTGCCAGAACCATCTTACAGCCTGTGTCGGTAGGTTATAAACAGCTACCGACCAGCGAAGTACTGCCGTCTTGACTTAGGTGTGCTTAAGTGATGCTCGGAACCATCATAATCCCCCTCTGTCACTCATGATGCCACGGGTGTATTTACTTTTCTTTTGCAGGGACTATATATGAGATCAACTGCTCCTAGTAGCTAATTATAATTTGATTATCAACACAATATTCTGCCAGGCATCTCCAAAAATTGCACCTTGGTACTGAGTGAAAGGAGTTTTACTGGAAGAGAAACGTGAATTTCTGTGACTTCATACTATTAATCGATACAACATCTCTCAAGATATTGTGTAGGTACCTTCTGTCATTTCTACATCATGTGGTACATAGTGTCTTTCCCTTGCACATTCGACAAGGGAGTGAAATACACTTCTTTTCATACACTCCTTTTCACTAGAGAGGAGTACCTGGCGCTGAAATGCCATGATCTATCACTGAAATTCTTGTTGTCATTTTCTCTCAGACATCCAAGGTTATGCTTCTTATGCAGCTATTCTTTCTGTCCTGAGCATTGTCTAAGGCACATCTAGTAGTCTCCCTCTTCCACCCGATATGAGCAACACCTTGCGTAGCTCTCCACTACGATTTAAACTGATCATCCTTCATTACGCAATTGCCTAGATCTCTTACCTTCACTTTCAAGTCACTTCTCCAGGGTTATCATCTATCTGTCATCTCCTCTCACTAGATTCTGCATTCTGCCATAATCTGCTTTCGGGTAGAGTGTTTCATTTGTAGTACTGAGCTTTCCTCTCTTCCAACTGTCTCTTTTAGCCCAAGTTTTGCTCCACTCCGGAGTTCGAGATGTGTCTCTTGTTACTGAGCTTACCAAGATTCCATGAAAGTTAGTCTGTGGTCATGATGTGTCAGCATAATTTGATATATATTTTTTTTTATTATTGACAAAGCTTCCTTTGGCCTTCTTTGAATTCCTTAAACATTTCACGATTTTTCCAGACAGTATCTCAGTTCCCTGATTTCATGCCGGTCTTCTCCATCTCATGTTTAGTTTGGTACATTTTTTGATGTTTTACTGTTCGCACCAGCACAGTGAGGCAGCCATCAGAGCATATGTTCCATATACCATTTGATCATCCCTGAATGTCAGGAAGTTAACACTCTCCTCAGTTTCTACATCAGACATTGGCTTACCCTCGAAGTACCTTAACCACAGGAACCGAAGCCATGAAAATCGGGTGAGGACAG
This sequence comes from Panulirus argus, assembly GCA_038088735.1. Classification (NCBI taxonomy): domain Eukaryota; kingdom Metazoa; phylum Arthropoda; class Malacostraca; order Decapoda; family Palinuridae; genus Panulirus; species Panulirus argus. Next base: position 3,462 of record JAYMFT010022622.1, read on the forward strand.
GGAACTCCCGTAAAACGCTTCGTTATCCCCTCCAACTTAATTCTTGGCTTTCCCTGCCAGTACTATGTTCGAGGCTTTAACTGCGTTTTAGATTTTCCCCACATTTTCTGCCACATCCCAGTTTTCCAATCTTAAGAATCCATGAATAACTTACATCATAAGTCACATCGTCACTACTCTTCTTCTATACATCCTTGATGCTCATCTGCTCATACCAACTTCCCAACTGCTTGGTGATATACATCACCTGTAGTGTTCCCTGTCAAAAGTGCTCCCGTCACAGCTGGAGATCTGGTGAGGCTATAGGCGTTTGGTACAGTTCTCTCCTCCTCCTCAGTGATTAGTGATGCCTCACCGCTCGTCAAACAGTCATGATCATCTTTACATACCCACTGGCTATGTTCAGGAGACAGAGGATTCGGGTGAGACTATAGATATGGCTCTCTATTCCTGTCACGTTTCATTCAGCAGTATATTTCTTCTTCAGGTGAGGCGACATTTGCGTGACTACGAGATTTTATGATGGCAGGAACAGCACGTAGTATTCACCACATATTCTGTTTGTTGAATAAAGCCATTTCTCTTAGCCGTCACGCGCATCCCATAACTGTCGACTCGAAACCAATCTCGGGATAAAATCAACCATTTGTTAAGTCTTAAACGTTTCTGGAGATGTGCCTCGTATGGTTCTTACTTCTCCTAGTATTACACTGAGCAGTACTTCTACTCTCTTCTCGGGACTCTCACACCGCGAGTGAAAAGTCACCTTTGGCGAGGATGTATCACAGGGAATACAGTGTCTCGTAATAAGACTTTTCATTCCAAAGGAGTCCACGTTCCCCTCCCAGAGGAAGTAGCACGACCTTGGGATGCATGAGCCTTTAAAGAAGTCCTGGGTAACATCAGGATTCTTTCATAGAAATTCTTCCTGGGGTAATTAAGAGTAAGTGAAATGCGATCGTACTACACATATCGAATTTCCAGCAAATTTTAACCGCTTTCAGATTGCATGAACGCGTACAGGCGACGACGAAATAGTGTGAAACGGATATTCTTAATGTAGCAAAAGAATAAAGTAGTGAAGAGCTTAGAATAGAACTTGGTCCTCTTGTATCACTGGTTCGAAGAACAATAGGAACAATCCAGGGCCCGTAGGTTCTTCCGGTGTCCCCCAGATCCTAAGATAAAAGTTTTCATTCCAATGAAACTCCTCTCTCTCTCTCTCTCTCTCTCTCTCTCTCTCTCTCTCTCTCTCTCTCTCTCTCTCTCTGCGTATTGAGAGTTTTGAGACACCGATCAGACAGTGTGCCATACGTGTTGCTGATCACCAGAAGCCCTAACAGCTCTCAAGGGTGTTACAAGTTCTCAACGAGTCTATATCGACACAAGTCACTTAATACTTTAGGAACCAAACGTTGCAGTGTGTATAACAGTCATGAGTCCTTTTACATTAGGGCGTTAATTGATATCACGGGCCATTATTTAACTTTTTGCAACGTGTTCCTGGTCAGAATGCACAACTGTGCTGAGCGGCTTTTTATGCCCTGAACCACATAGCGCAAGTACCAAACTTTCCTAAACGGTCATATTTCTTAATGAGCCTAATTTCATAGTGTCTAATAATGCTGGGAATGAGAGAAGCTTTGGACGATGTGTTGTGAGTTATATGATGCAAATAAGCATTTGGAAGAATGAGTAGAGAGCGTTACTGGCCGTATTTTAGAGGGAAGCGAATTATGTGAGAGATGGAGAGAACATCCTGAGGAAATGTTGAGTAACGGTGACAGTGAAGACGCTATATCTGTCATTCATTGAGACAGATGGAAGAAAGATGATGGTGATCGTGTGTGTGAGAGAGAAATGAAGTGTGAGGAGAGAGGAAAATGACCCAGAAAGTGTACACGCATCATAAGTCACCTGGGATGGTACAGTGATCTCCCATGGAGTAGTGCAGTAAGTTTGCCTTATGGTACAGTAAGCTGGTAGCCTGTTTCCTGGGATGGTGCAGTGATCTCCCTTGGAATGGTAAGATAAGTTATCTCTATGGTAGAGTAACCTGTTATAATTATGTACTAAGTATATTCATGGAAGGGCGTGATAAGTTTCCAGGAATGGTGTAGTAAGCTTCTGAGAATGGTTCAGTATGCTTCCTACAAGTGTATAAAGCTTCGTGGAATGGTAGAATACGCCTGATAGAATTTGTAATATGTTTTCGAAATGGTATAGTAAGCGTACTAGAACTGTAGATTAAGCTCTCAGGAACATCATATACAGCTCACAGAAGTATTATAAGCAACAAGTAATGATTCACTCATCTACGTCAATTTGCTGGAGAGGTACGATAAACAACTTGGTAGGGATCGTGTCCAGAAGGACATGGAAGGAATGAGGTGAGGCGGTGGAGAAGTGTTTACCTGTAGCACGTTTGAGAACGTAAGGGGAAAGGAATGTACCGCACGACATCTTTGATGTATAAAGAGAAAGTGAGGAGAATGGTCATGATAACCATGGGTGTCTTCAGCGTTCTGAGTGTAAGAGGTAAGGTGTTGCGGAATGAATGACAGCGATGAAGGTGGTACATAATACAGTCAGAGACGAGTCAAAGGAAATATACGGAAGCAAGGGTTACTTCGGTGACTATCTACAATGCATGATGTTTACAGAGACTATAAAGGAAGAGGGAAAGGGGCAATAAACACTGTGTGCTGATTCAAGTCTGAGTTACGACACAGAGCAGACAGGGAAGGAGTCGGGAGTTAGCTTAGCACACATGGTAATGGGAAACACTTACCAAGGTTACTACGATTTCACCGACGCCCCTGACATACAGCAAAAGTTTTAGCACTTTGAGAAAATCTTTTTAGGGTTAACTTTGGAAAAATATAAGGTTTTGTTGTCTCCCCAAGGGTGAGTAACGTTGTCAGTGGCTGTTTAAGGAAAAAAAAACTAGAGTTAGGAATGTGGGAAGTACGTATTTATAATTAATGAAATATTAGAAATCAAAGCAAGACGCCAAAACTTACAAAAATTTAATTTTGCTGGAATTCTAATTTCACATAAAACCTACAAGTTTGTAGAGTCCAGATAGGCAAAGATACTCTTCTCCTAAATCCTTTATTGCACCTGGAAACTACTCCCCGGAGACTCTTACTTTAATGGAATCTAATGCCGTAAAATAACTATGAAACGTCATTGGTTTTGAAGAGGACCCAATAATGAAGGATCCTAGATGAGAAGGACGCCTGATGATGCACACATCGTAACTTAATGCGGAAGGGATTTTCTCCTTATCAGCGAAAACTAATACATCACAAGGTCTCATTTTCAGAGACCTTATCCCGCCCCTCACATACATATAGTTGTTCAGGTTTCTTTTTTAAATATTCAGATTCCCTACACACTACATTCTCACTTCACGAATTCCATTTACCTTTTATTGCAGAAAAAGGGATTCTTCCTCACATCCTTCTTATGTGTTATTATTTTCTTGTTTCTCTCTGCGTCCCATAATTCTTTCCAGCTCATCTCTCACATATAAATCGTTATCCACATCAGTTGCTTGATACGGCTACTATGAATAAAAAGGATAAGTGTAAGTCTCCTTACATACCGGCTACTGTAACCGCTGCGTTTACGTTGTGTCACTTTAGTGAGTAATATCATAAAAAAATAACTCAGAGGAAACTACATAGAACAGAGATCATATACTTTTTTCTTTTTGATGAAAATTAAAACCTAGAATTCTACCTTGCCAAACTTCCTTGGGTTTGGGTGTTGAGGGAAGGTGAAACAGAAATCTTCATTTCTTTAAAAAAATCTATAAAGAAAACTTCTCATGCCTTACTAAGATATCATATGTAATCAACGTATAATAGTGAAACAGCAAGAAAATTTATCATCAGCGAATTAGCACTATCGGTAAAATGGTATCAACCCGACAGCCCTCCAATTTTCCAGCACACAGCTTTAGGAGACCACTCGACACTGAAACACTCTCGACTGTTCACTTGATGCAATCTTCCTAAAGACGTTCTTTTCTCTCTTTTTTTTTTACCCAGACATTCCGGAACTCAAAAACTGAGGGGAAGTTGCTAAAGTCGTCAGGAGCAGTGCCAGAACAATTACTTCTGTGGTACTCTCTGGAGAAGTGTGTGGAAATAGCTCTGGCCGCCAGCAGGTGCGTGAGAACCAGTGCTTAAGTGTTTTTCTGGGATGCTTTAAATAAGCTTGGCACAGTTGCGGGAACGGTCAGCAGCTGCTTGAGGAGGGCTTCACTGGCGTGTGCGACATGAGAGCTGAGTGACAACAGTCACCACCAATCCCCCTGCCTCAGTGAAACAATGCGCTTGGCAGACACAGAGCTTCAAAAAATTTGGACAGAGATCTTTCTAAGCTTGCTTGTTAGAGGGGGAGAAAAAGAAAGAGAGAGAGAGAGAGAGAGAGAGAGAGAGAGAGAGAGAGGAGGAAAAATATAGTATTGCTGATGGGACTGGGAGAAATAGAGATAAAGAATGTGATGCAATCACAAGGGGCCAGGTCAGTCACCCAGACAAACATACAATATACACCATCACCAGCATCAACAAGCCGAGTGCCCAAGCGAAGGGTATTTTGTTCTACGTCCAAAGAAGACAATCTAAAATTCAGACAAGATGGAAGTTGTAGTGTTAGTGAACAGAGGGTCAGCTCCCCTACAATCCTGCCAACCCCAGACTGCAATATCCAGAAGGGCTCGTGAAAGGTCAAGGGTTTAGACTGCGCAATAGACTAGGAATAGCTTCAGGCTGTGACCTGTGCGATTGTGTTGGGCAGTGTTGGTGCCGTGGGAGCTGCGTATTGTGTGGTGTCTGGCGAGCTTGTATTTCTGATGGTGGTGATGGTGGTGATAATTCTACTGCTGATGCTGGAGATGTTCTGACTGCTTACGGTCGTGGCGGTGAGGCTGGTGGCGTTGGTGATACTAGTGGTGGTGAAAGTAATAAGACTATGGTCGAGGTTGGTTTGATAATTGATATAAGTTCATTTCCATTTATAAAGCAAGGGAAAATATAAGTAGCAATTAACAACGCTCGATTAGCAATCGTTCGTGATCAGAGTTTCTGCATATTAGACTGTGCCTGGAGACGTGCGCTACCTCTTCCTGGCAACAGGAGAGGTGCAATTTATTCCCACTCTGCAGCTGTTTGTAGGGTAATATGGGGTAAAAGAAATGTTTTCACAACACGAGATGTATTTGTAGATGTTTATAATCAAGGAAGATCGAGGAGGAGAGCTAACGATAGTTAACATTAGAAACCTAAACGTAAGTCAGAAACACCTCGACTGCACTCCTCTGAGATGTTGACCCACGCCTAGTTGTCATGACCCTTGACATCACTTGTCCTCAAAACCTATAACGGTTTGGTTATTCTAAGCTAGGTCTTTGCATCACGTATTCAATATAACAGAGTTTAGATACAGACCGAAAGTGGCGGAACACACGAGACTAAATCTCCTACTTAAGGTACACTGAGAGTAGACAGATATATACGGAAGTCTTCACCTTGATTTATGTTATGGTTTTGCTGTCATCTTTACACACTCCACCCTGCCCACGGCATCATCATCGTATATCTTCCTCCCTAAATGACACCATCAGGCTGCATCTCTCACTATCAATGGCATCATCATCGCAAATGGTATGGAGAGGAATGAAAGAACATAGTAGAATTCTACGTAATCAAACACCATGATGATATGGTATTGTATATCAGTCGAGAGGCTTGTAATAATTGGATTTACGTATTATTCTAGAGAAGATTATCAAAAACGTTTTATCAACTATTCACGAGTATATATATATATATATATATATATATATATACCATAATTATTATTATCATTATTATCATTATAATTGTTATTATTATCATTACTATTATCATCACTATTATCATTACTACATTCTGCCTCATGAAGTAATACTAGTGTTTTCCTAGCCTTGTCAGCTTCCGGTATCCTAAGCACTAAGGCTTGTCGGCAAAATTCTGGGGAGACGTGACCCACTCCCTGCGCCTGATGACCACCGGCCACCCCCCCCTCCCTTCCTCCCCTCCTCCCCTCGCCACCCCCTCCCCTCCCCACCTCTCATTTCTGCTGGTGGGAAAAAAGGTCGTTAGGAAAGAGAATCGCCAGGCAGTCTCCGCTCTCTCAAGGGTCTGGTCTCATGTATGTGCAAAAGATGGCTGCTTTTCTCTCTCTCTCTCTCCTCTTGATTTGTCACGCTCCGTGACGGGTGCCGCTCGCTCCTGGCGTCATCATTTGGCTTTCTCCTGTAAATTTAGCCTTCGCCTTATTTGTAGATAATCATGTTCGTCTCTCTCTCTCTCTCTCTCTCTCTATTTATCTGTCTCAAAATACCCATCTATGCCTCTGTCTCGCGTTGTTTTCACTACCGACCGAAGTATTTGTTCTCTCCCTGCTTACGTAACGGTTGTCTGTTCTCTACCCAAACCGGTTTACGTCAGTCCTCCCACTGGGAGGCTGCCACTGTTCTCTTCCTCAACAGTTCTGCTACAGCTCCGTCACTCACCACGTACATCCGTCATCTTCCGTCTGCTGATCTGCCGAGAATATTCCCTCGTTCACGACAGCTTACCGTAGGTATTCAGACATTTCTCTCTCTCTTTTCCATTTGTCACAATTCTATATTTCCTTCACGGAAATTTATAAATACTCGTTCTCTGAGAATCACTCATGACTTTCCTCTTCAACATATCTCTCTTCATGTTCATTCGTAATCTATTTGTGGCGGATATATCTTTTATGAGATCTTTGAAATACACGATATATCTTTTTTTAAAGTCTTTTCCTTTCAAAAACTAGATGCCTCACGTCGTTCTCACAAGGACCTCACAATCCTTACTCCCTCAGTAGACTATACATATTCTTCCTCTCTCATATTCTCCTCCGGTGTATTCCTGACGCTCCCAATTCGCGTCCCCATCTCCTGGTTTTCTCTGAAATTATCATACGTCTCATTCGTTTCCTACCAGCCTGCATTCAGCGTCCGCGTCTCCTCTCCAATCTTCATTAAGCCCACAGTCTCATCGACATGACCCACCCACCCTTCCAAAGTAATTTCCTCTCGAGCTCTTTAATTTCTTTCGGTGTCCACAACTCGATTATCTTCTTCCATCTCTCCCCCATACACCTAATATCTTATTCACCAGCACACCCCGGCTGTCTCATCTCTTGTAAATCCAATATCAAATTCACCCTCCGCTCACATCCGCCATACTTCACTCTGCTGATCCCTCTTCGAGCAAATGCCTTCCTGCCTTACCTCTTCCCACTTCCCGTTTCCTCATTGTAATTCCTCACGTGTAATGCATTCGCACGGCTGCCTTATCCGGTGGCTAGAGACGTGAGTTTCCAGGAGGAGTGAGGTTGTGGAGTACTGCAAAGATTCGACTACTACTCTGTGCCCTGCAAAAGTTATTTGTTTGGAGAGTCAAGGTAATTAGTAAGTACAATTACACATTGTTCTCTCTCATCAACAGGGGCTACTCTAGTATGCACGCAAGACTAAACTGAACTTATTTCTGTTTAACTCGCAAGAGAACATTTGCTTTTAGAGATAAGTAGGTAAATGGTATATATATAGAGAGAGACAAGGAGAGAGAAAGGAGGAAAGTCAGACAGACAGAAACAAAGATAGAGAGAAATATCAGAATTTTTATCAAGAATATAAAAGATATGAAAGACGTATGTGAGAGACGGGCATATGCCCAAGTGATTCCTGAAGCTAAATTTATTGTTACTAACGTATTGCCGAATCCGAAGTCGACCTTTGGCCTGAAGACATATATGCCACGAGAACTCTTGGCTCTATAGAGAGGATCGTAAACGTAAGCACGTGAGGGAAAGGGTGAGCCCTTCTATGCGTCATGGGTCGAGTGCGGACAGCCTGGTCTAAGTGATGAAGCATATCTTAAGTATGATTACCTTTTCCATTAGGACTATCCCGTAATCTGCACTCCAGATGGCGTCAGAAAATTCTATTTTGAAACTCTGGATTATCGTGAAAATGTTTTGTTCGTAGAATCGGTAGAATATGCCACTAGGCAGATGACTGGGGTAGATGACCGGGGTAGATGACTGGAATGAATCACTTTCGGAAGAAGTATCGTCTGGAAGCCGAAGATGGAGGTGCCACAGCGCATAGTTATACCAGCTAAATATTTTCAAGCCCAGATTGGTTGGTGTAACCATGGATTTAGGAAGAGCTACATAATCGATGATTCTCGAACCGTATCGATTTTTCAACTTGACTGTGCTATTGATAGCCTGGGAGGATAAATCTTAGAAGGCGTATAGTTGAAAGTCGTACACCAGAAGTCCAAAGCTTATTTTCGTCGTATCATCAGCATCAGTATTCTTTGATAAATGTGAAATAGGGAGGTCGCCTGTGTTGGCTAGTTATCGCTGCTCCCATAACTCTGGGTGATTCAGATTCTTCCATCACAGGAATCATATTGAGTAATCTTGCACACATCCAATGTTAGTCTAACACGTAGGAATTTAAACATTTTCATGAAGGACGTGGGTGGGATGTGTCTTAAAGTCTTCTTGGGGGAATTACTTTTCTTACGAAGGGTATGTTATGTTGGAGGAGACACTGGTAACAGATATGTGTGGCTTTCTTAACTAGGACATAAACGTCTGTATTTCGTGTTAATATTATATTCATTACACTACTAACTGATAGGTATTCAACGGCCTATAAACAGGGATCATCACCAGTTTAATCACAGTCATCATCTTCACTGTTATTATGGGGAACATCACCATTTTAATCACAGTCATCATCTTCACTTTTATTATGGGGAACATGAAGGTATAGATGAGGAGTTTGCCAAACATCAGGTCTGTGCCGCGGGGATCACGATAAGTCTCACGCCACACAGCATATGATGAGAGGCATATGCCTTGGGTGTGAGAGGGAACCCCAGCTCAGGTACACAACGCACCCCCTCTACTCTTAGGAACCCCAGGCATCAACAGGCAGCGGAGGCATTGTTCCTTATAACCAACAAGCTACCCTCCAGCCCCGTGCCTCAGAGGCAGGAGGTGAAATCGGACTGGAATTTCTGTTACCTTTCACAGTGGAGATAAAAGTCGTGACAAAACTAACATATTATCTTAGGTTATTCTCAGGAAAGCCTCGCTCCACGGAATGTGAGTTTTAAAGGCAGAGAAGATAACATGCCTACGAGCTTTGGAGTGATATGTGTAACACAGTAATACAGACACACGTGCAGGCACAGGTGTGTGTGTGTGTGTGTGTGTGTCGAGCGTGTGGAAAAGATTGTATAGCATGTTGACCTTTGGAATTTCTACTGACATTAGATTCAAGACAACATTTCTAAGAGATGGAGCCTCACGGATGTACAGGACTCTCACCGTCCTGAAAAAAAAGATGGGTCACGAAAACACACACACACACACACACACACACACACACACACACTATGAAAACGAGAATGGAACGATCAAGATGGTGAATAAAGATATAGAATGAGGGATTTTGGATAGATTCTCATGGTGACACAGACCCTTACAGTGTATACAGGAAAATTCTCAATACAAGCAAGGCAATGAACAAACTAGGATGTGGGAGACTGACACATCATCATTAACACGCCTGATGTTTGCTCTTAGTAAAATAGTAAGTGAAAAACATCACGTACGATACACCAACAGGAAAATGTGATTAAGAGTATAGATCATAAACACGGGAGAGAAATAGCTGTGGAAACTACACAGAACTCAACAATGTCTGTGGTAATACGAACTAGCCGATGGAGTTTAGTAGCCAGGAACTAGGGCGTTGTGATACAAGGGTCTGTGAAATTTACAGCGAAGGAGTAAGAACATAAGTGACTTTAACCTAAAATCGAAGGGAATGTTGAGAAAGAGGGAGGGGTGGTTCAGTAGATGTCAAAAATCGAAGGAGCCTCACGATGTGCTGTGACGAAGATATAGACGATACTCCAGCCAGTCACCATTCGAAAAAGAAATAAGAGATCAAGAAACGAGTATAACATGATATGAAGAAAGGAGGAACACAGAAAATTTAAAAGAATATTACAGACAGGGATGGAGATTACCCAAAACTTATCCATGGATTCATCAGGAGCAAATTATCAGTTAAACAACGGCCAGTCTGGCTAGGGTTTGAGAAGAAAGATGGTGTAATGATATGCAAGGGACTGAAGGCACTATAGCCCCAGCACTAGTGAGATGGAATGGGGAGAAGATGCTGGAAAGCACTGAAATGACTAAGGAAGACAGACAGAAAGAGAATATTAAAGGGATTATACCATGTGAGACTCATGATCCTGTTGAATTTTCCCAAGCTTTGCTTAAAGTGTGTGTGTGTGTGCGTTGATAGATTAGGCAAACATAAACTGAAATATTGTTCAAAACGTCGCCGGAAAAAGTTCGCCAGGGAGGTGGAAAAGAGGGCAAACGTCATGCTGGTCTATAATAAAGAAGACCAGGAGTAATCTCTGAACCACAGACTCGTCTCCCTGACGAGTGTGGTGTGTAAATAACTGGTAAAGATAATCAGAAAGTAATTAAGTGACTTCATGTGAGTAAGAAAGTGCCTAAGTGAGGCACCACATGGTTTCACGGGAAAAGAACGTCATTTACAACAAATCTTTTGACTTCTACAAGAGAGTGAGCTCTGTTTTAGACGAAAGAGAAGACTGTGTGGATTTTCTGTGTGTGGACTAGAGTGAACTCCATTTAAGACACAAGAGAACGCTGGGTGGATTTTCTGTTCCTGGACTGAGAGCATCTTACATTGCAATGCACAAAACGATGAATAAAGAAGCTGGGTCTTTAGCAGAAGTAAGGGGAAAGACTTACTTCGACGTACAGAAGATTATCTTAGAGGAAGGGAAAGAATGGACTTATGTCAAGGAAGCCTTCTTGAAATGGCGTGCCGCAGGGAAGGTCTGTACTAGGATCATTGCCTCTCTTGACCTGTGTTAATGACCTGCCAGAGATATTTGAGTCCTGCCGGATCATGATGTCAAGGGCATGAGGGAAGTGAGAAGCAAAGAGGATTGCATCATCCTGCGAGGGGACTTAGACACTATCAAAAGGTGGTCAAGGGAACTTAGACACTCTCCTAAGCTGTTGTGATACATGGTTGATGAAGTTCAACCAAGGAAAGTATAAGGTTATGAGGACGGGAGAGATCGAAGGAAGGCCTCAATATGAATATCATCTATTTGGAAATAAGCTGCAGGAATCGGTTTGTGAGAGACACTTAGGAACAGATATCGTCTCCAAGCTGCCGCCAGAGTCCCACATTAGGGAAGGAATTAGACAAACTGTCTTCTGGACGAATGAGAAAATATTCAGCGAGCCTCTGCAGTATGGTTACCACCCTTAAAGGGGTACAGAGAACTAATAGAGAAAGTACAGAGGAGGGTGCCATAGAGGATGCCAGAGTTAAGAGAGCTGAGTTACAAGAAGAGGATAGAGACCTTTAGTTTGTCCGCCATGGAAGAAAGAAGAGTAAGGCGTGACCCGATTTCACCCTGTGAGTTTCTAAACCATGACATAAAGTTAAACGAAAGACTTTTCTCGATAAGATGCAGTGAAGCACTGTTATTGTATAATGGTAGTGAAAGAATACAATAAACTGAATGATGAAATTATGAATGTGGACAGCTTACAAAGTTTAAAAAGCTGTAGGATAGATGAAAATGTTCAGGAGATGGATCCCCAGAGACCGTAAAACTGTGCAGTTGAAATAGGGAAACTGAAATACGTATTTACACGCAGGAGGACAAGCGAAAACTATACTAAAATGCAGTGATGGTGTGAGGGAGTTAGACGCCATGGATATGTCCACCGTGGAAGACAGAGGAGTAAGGCGTGACTTGATGACAACCTTAAGGTTTCTGAATGTAGTGTGATGACAAAAAAAAAAAAACATTTCTTGGAATACTGCATAGAAATAAAGCGCCTGATGCCATGACGTGACACTCGACAAGAACCTTGGTAGAAAAGATGTCAGAGTAATGGATATGTGTTATAAGGTTAATGAAAAAAGAAAGAAATTGAAAATTCAAGGGACGGGAGATTCTACAAGAGTTGGACTCCCTCCGATAGTGCACAGTTAGGTAATTGCAAATAAGTCATTACATATGTATTCACACAGCCCTACACACACACAAACGCACACACGTGAAGATGCATGTTAACACACATACCTGGCATAACCGAGTGTGTGTGTGTGTGTGTGTGTGTGTGTGTGTGTGTGTGTCTACGTACAAACATAAGACATTGTACATATATACAAGGTTAAGAGACGGGGCAACATGAGTGTAAAACTTTCTCCACGTAACACACAAATAATGATTACATAAATTAACAGTCACACACACACACACACACACACACACACACACATACCAATACACACACGCAAGGGGATGCTTTTCGTGGTCTCATGACGTGTACACATGTCATAACTGTGTGTGTGTATTTTTTTTTATCGTAAGATAAGGTCTCGGAGGCCAGCCTGCCACACCAACCAGTCCAAAAGATTTTGCCACGCTCAGGAATGTCACTGATCCCTTAGAAGTGATACAAAGAACGAGTCGTGTGAGTAACATGCTCTCAAGTGTCATGCACCACATTTTCAACCTTACTACACCGCCACCATCCGTTATGTTCACTAAAGACTCATCTTCACTACAGCGTTATCTTCACTTCATTTCACCGATATCCTCATTACACTGTTATCTACATCACATTTTCAACCTTACTACACCGCCACCATCCGTTATGTTCACTAAAGACTCATCTTCACTACAGCGTTATCTTCA